>JASAND010027240.1:0-172346 GCA_030248195.1 Trissonchulus latispiculum | reverse complement strand
TTCCTACTTGTAAATATATATATATATACAAAGGGTGATTAAAGAAACAACTCGATGCCCCTATACTACGTAGAAAACATCCAGCCGTTACTACTAACCTTTTATCCTCAATCTCTCACCTTCAATCCCTGTTACTCAATTTGTGCTCTCACCCACATTCCGTCATCGTTCTCCAAAACGTCCTCTAAAATATTCTCAATCAAACACATTCGCAGTGTATCAACATAGTAAACCCGGGTGCGGGAAAAGCATGTCTCATCTACAGTCCGCCTATTGTACTGGTAGAGATCCCTTTGCTGTGAAAAGGTTTTGAAAATGTTTTTAAAAACTTGTTTTAGCGAAGTCGGTGGAATAGTTTTTGAATTGAATTTTTCAGTGCTTTCTCCTCACGGCATTGCAGCTCTCCGATTCTCTTGTCCACTTTAGAGAGGTCCTCAAATGACAATAATTGATCGTATCTTTCATTTCTCTTCCAAGCACTTTCATTTGATACCGAATGAAAATTTTTAATTTTGACCATTTTTCCGGTCGGGTGCGACAGGCCGCTAGGGACACTCCAATGACAAAAAATGTTTGCCTCACCAAGCGCTTTCATTTGATATCAAATTTGCAAACTTTTCGAAAAATCGATTTTTGAGCGACCCTCACTCCTGACCAGGGCGCCACAGCTCGCTAGTGACACTTTAGAGGGGTCCTCCAATGACAAAAAATGTTCGCCTCACAATGGGCTTTCATTTTATACCAAACTTAAAAAATTATCAAAAAATTGATTATGAACACCGGCGCCACAGGCCGCTGGGTCCACTTTGGAGGGGGTCCTCCAATGACAAAAAATGTTCGCCTCACAATGGGCTTTCGTCTGATACCAAACTTGGCCACTTTTAGAAAAATCTACTTTTGTCCATTTTGAACCGGTCTGGACCCTGGTCAGTGCGCCACGGGCCGCTGGTTCCACTTTGGAGGGTTCCTCCAATGACAAAAATGTTCGCCTCACCACGGGCTTTCATTTGATACCAAACTTGGCCACTTTTAGAAAAATCGATTTTTGTCCATTTTACACCGGTCTGGACTCTGGTCAGTGCGCCACAGGCCGCTGGGTCCACTTTGGAGGGGTCCTTCAATGACACAAAATGTTCGCCCCACCAAGGGCTTTCATTTGATACCAAACTTGGCCACTTTTAGAAAAATCGATTTTTGACCATTTTGGACCGGTCCGGACCCTGGTCAGGGCGCCACAGGCCTCTGGGTCCACTTTGGAGGGGTCCTCCAATGACAAAAAATGTTCACCCCACCAAGGGCTTTCATTTGATACCAAACTTGGCCACTTTTAGAAAAATCGATTTTTGACCATTTTGGACCGGTCCAGACCCTGGTCAGGGCGCCACAGGCCACTGGGTCCACTTTGGAGGGGTCCTCCAATGACAGAAAAATGTTCGCCCCACCAAGGGCTTTCATTTGATACCAAACTTGGCCACTTTTAGAAAAATCGATTTTTGACCATTTTGGACCGGTCCAGACCCTGGTCAGGGCGCCACAGGCCACTGGGTCCACTTTGGAGGGGGTCTTCTAATGACAAAAAATGTTCGCCTCATCAAGGGCTTTCATTTGATACCAAATTTGACCACTTTTGGAAAAATCGATTTTTGGCCATTTTGGGCCCGGTCCCCGGTCCGGACCCCTGGCCAGGGCGCCACAGGGGTCCGGGCGAAACCTACTATAGCCTACGCTGTAGTGCTCCCGCAGCCCACCCCAAATCCCAAATAAGAGAGACCTGCTCACTGTAGATATTTCTGTAGAAGAGGTTAAAGTTGGAGTTGCGACACGGTAGGGCCCACCACCATCAGGGTGCCCCCCAGCCACATGGATAGGTCCTAGAGCGAAACTAATGGGCCTTTTGGATTCACCATATAGGGGTTCCTATTCGAATACAAAACCTCAGCCCAGCAGCTCTCATGTGTAGGGCTCCACAGTCCATGGTCCCATACCCCACCCCCCTTTTACACACTAACTTTCGACCCCTGGCCAGGGCGCCACAGAAGGCAGATCGAAAATTCATATGCCCTATGGCAATTAGGGCCATGGGGCCATGCTGCTCGCCGAACCTCAGACCCATTGGCCTAGACCTGCTCAATTGAATCTCGACAAACGAATTGACCATTTTGGAAAAAAACTATGTCCGAAAAAATCGAAATCCTGCTATGTACACAGACCTATGGGGAGGTCCTACCTACTCCATACTCATTTCCCCAGAAATGGGGAAAAAGTTGTTCAAAAAAAACCCCATATGGTATAGAAAATATGAGACCTCCGACCTCTAGGGTGGGGGCGAAAAAAAAAAAATGGAGAGAAAGTCGTGCACTGAAAAATTCAATCTGCCATATCTCAAAAACGGCTCGACCAATTTTGCTCAAATTTGCACAGCATGTACCCCTCGTGAAGGGGTTTCTACTGGTAAAATATGAAGGCTCTACCTCAACTCCTCCGCCGGCAACAGGGGAAACTATGTTCCAAGAGGCCGCAATTTCCCTATTCTAGGTAGTGCGCTGACGCGCACTACCTAATACACGTACATAATGTCAACTGCTTTTCGCATCAACTTAATACAAGATTCTGCGCTGACAGTTCAGAAAAAACACCTTTAACACCTTTCTATCAGAACTGCATTGTTTATTTGGAATAAGCTTTAATATTTCAAAATCGTCCCGCTTGCTTTGAAAGCTGAAGAATGTATATAAATATTACTCGTATGTCATGTGGAGAGTGGAGCATGGGTGTCCGCGAATACGGGTTGTTCAGCGAAGCTGGTCCATATTAGTGCGCTTTTAACCTAGTCCTCTTGTCATTTACAACCTGCCAGTCACATATTAACTTTTTAAAACCTAGTCCTGTGCCCATTTACAACCGAATGTCACCCATATTGCATTTTTCACGTCCCACCGGAGCATTTTTTTATTCTTGTCCTATTTCATTTTTAAGGTTCTCAGTAAAAAGCAGAAACGTTAAAGCTGTGTGAAAGCAACTTTAAAAATTCCGCCAATCATTAATCGTCAACCAAAAGTACAGAACAAAGAAGCTTGAAAAGTTCCAAGTTCTTCCTTTTTCTCTATTTTGACAGAAATCCGACATCCAGTACCCATGGCTGCAATAGTTTTAGTTACTGTATTTAGCATATAGCACTCTACTGCAGCGCAACCAAATGCAGACTTCACTGTCAGTGAAGGAAGATCATAAAACACGATTTGCAATGCTCGGCCGCACTTGTGTGCAAGATTTCGGACAATTGCAACTCCTCTGTAGCTAGTTATAGGCCGTGCTGTACTTCAGCAGCACTCTACTGCAGCGCAACCAGATGCAAACTTTACTGTCGGTGAAGGAAACTCATACGGCACGATTTGCAATGCTCTGCCGCACGTGTGTGCAAAATTTCGGACGATTGCAACTTACCTGTAGCTGGTTATAGGCCGTGCTATACTTCAGTCCCCCTTACTACAGACATAATTTTCACCAAGTTTCATATGTTTAGCCGTTTACAGTAAGTCTACAGACAGCGTGCTATGGTTGCTGCATAATAGTACAGCACGATAGAAGCACCGCACAGAGCTGCGACTATGCTCATCGTGTTCAGCGACCCCGGTAACCCTCATATGCGTCCCACTATATGGCCCAAAACAGCATATTTAGGCCTATTTTTGACTATTTTCTGTGGAGTTGGGACTTAGAAACTTTTCCGAAAATGGCCATTTGGACCGACTTCCTTTGGGCCGGCCGCCTGAACGGTCCAGGACCTAAATCAAAAATCGGCCAACGTTATGCACTAGTATCCCCTCCGTACTTAGCCCTGTGGGCGTGACACAAAATGGCCGTTTTTTGGCCAAAAACGCCGTTAGGCCACTTTTGGCCGGCCGACCAGGTGGCATGCCGGGCCGGGCAGCGAAAAAATATAGCGCGGGGCACATGGGACCATATCGGCATTCAGAAAATATAAACCTTTCCTGCTGAAACTGCCCACATCTTTCAAACACCTCTGCACAAAATAGTGACTAAATAGTCACAAAATATGACTAACACAGAAAAAAAACAAACGGACCTAACTTATCCGAGGAAAATTTTTCAAAAGTTGAAAATTTTGACCAAAACTTTTTGCAACTTGTTGTACTCGTCGTGTAGATTCCAACGATACCAAACTTGCCGAGTTTCGTTCAGTATTGAGCTGGCACGGTGCTCGAACGAGTCTCCTAGGGCCGCGCAGCGCACTTGCACACACCCATATTATAGGGGGGATTTGCTCTCGCGCCCCCCTATAATATGAGGTGAAAATAGTCGAGTGACTGTGTAAAACAAGGCTGCGCAGATTATGTGCGCAAAAAATGTACGTGGCAAGTTTAGTATATCCTCGAAGTTTCATCCCCGTACCACTTTCCGTTAGAAAGTTGCGCCAAAAATCGCTTACGAGAGTGATGTTTTTCCGGTTCTCAGAAAAATTTGCTTTTCCTGCCGGGCACGTAATTTTTGGGTCCTGGCCTGCCAAACTTGGTGAATTTTGGAGTTCAACTTTGAACTTAGGTCTGACCAAAAAATGTAGAAAAGCGAAATTGTTTGCCCTATATCTCGTAAACGCTTCAAGATAACTGCCATAAATTATATATTTTCTGAACCGGAATGATGAGATCTTTTCTTCTGGCGAAAAAATTTTTTGAAATTTCCCGTCGATTTCAGTGCCGCTTTTATATATCCAGAAAGTTGGAAAATCGCGACAACCACAATTGTTTTTAGAAAAATTTTCTTGTCCGAATGTCCTACACACCAAAGTTCAGCTTTTTTGGTTGAAAATTGCGTGAGGTATTACATTTTTTAGATTTTCAAAATCTCTTGATCTTTGCCGCTTTTTTCGACTTTGACTGGTTGTTTGCTCGCCACTCGCTCAACGAAAAAATTTTTTGATTGGATTTTGAGAACTCGTCAAAATCGTTTTCATCTATCCACGGGATTTCTTCAAAATTTGAGAAGTCGATTTTTCGAAAAATACCATTTTTGACCCAAAAATTTCCGGCAAAAAAGCAAATCCAGCAAAAGTGAGACAAAAAAATAACATAATCATAAGTGCTCATTATGAGCTGAATCCAACGATATAAAAAGTTTTTCGTGGCTTGGTCTTAAATTGCGCCAGCGAAAATGAATTTTTACACATTTTCCTGATTTCAGCTGGTTTTTGCTAGTTTACGCTGGTTCAGGTGAATCTAGGCGGCAACATCAAAGGAAGCCAAAAACCAGCTTGAAATAAGGAAAATGCTTAAAAAGTCGTTGCTGGCGCAATATAAGTCGTAGCCACGAAAACTTTATATCGTTAGATTCAGCTCATAATGAACTTTATGATTATGTTATTTTTATTTACTTTTGGTGGATTCGCTTTGCCGAAATTTTGGGTCAAAAAGTGGTATTTGTCGAAAAAATCGACTTTCAAATTTTGAAATACCACGTATATCAGATGAAAGCGGACATCCAGGCGGTCCTGAAAATCCAATCAAAAAATTTTTTCATTGAGCGAGTGGCGAGTAGCACCCAGTCAAAGTCGAAAAAGCGGCAAAGATCAAAGGATTTTGAAAATCTAAAAAATGTAATAACTCACGCAATTTTCAACCAAAAAAGCTGAAATTTATGGTGTAGGACATTCGGACAAGGGGAAAATTTTCCTGAAAAAATCGTGGTTGTAGCATTTACCAATCCTTCTGGACATATAAAAGCGGCACCCTTTGAAATCGCACGTGAAATTTCAAAAAAATTTTTTCACGAGAAGAAAGATCTCATCATTCCGGTTCAGAAAATATATAATTTAAGGCAGTTATCTTGAAGCGTTTACGAGATATAAAGCAAACAATTTCGCTTTCTACATTTTTTGGTCAGACTTTAGTTTTTTCGCTTATTTTGCGACCTGGAAGGCTCAGATTTTGCATACAAAGGTTTTTGCGGACGGAGAATCGATTCCCGCTATCAATTTTGCCGCCCGATTGACCCAAGTTGCTGGGCTGGTTCCACTTTGCCGTCTGGAGGGTCATGTCGGCAACCGCTACCTGGAGGCCCATACTAGGCTCTACTTGGCCTCTCAAAACTTTGCCTATAGAGGGTTTTTGATGCGCCCAGATCGTTCCCGGTGTCCGCATTGCCGTCCGACTCATCCATCTTGCTGGGCTGGTTCCACTTTGCCTTCTGGAGGGTCATGTCGGCAACCGTTTCCTGGAGGTCCATTCTAGGCTCTACTTGGCCTCTCAAAACTTTGTCCATAGGGGTTTTCTGGTGCGCCCAGCTCATTCCCGGTGTCTGTTTTGCCGTCCGACCCACCCATTTTGCTGAACTGGTTCCACTTTGCCGTTTGAAGGGTCAAACGGGTAGGGGGGGTCAAGTGGTCAACAATAAAATTTTTCAAAAGTGGTCAAATTTGGTATCAAATGACAGCCCTAAGTGAGCTGAGCAACTTTCGTCGTAGAAGCGCTTGCTCATAGTGGCTGTAGAGTGGTGTAGTGGGGTAGAGTTGGCACTTAGGCGATTTTGGGTCAAAAATAAAATTTTTCAAAAGTGGTCAAATTTGGTACCAAATGAAAGCCCCGATTGAGCTGAGCAACTTTTCTCATAAAAGTGCATGCTCAAAGTGGCTGTAGAGTGCTGTGGTGGGGTGGGGTGGGGACTTTGGCGATTTTCGGTCAAAAATGAAATTTTCAAAAGTGGTCAAATTTGGTACCAAATGAAAGCCCTGAGCGAGCTGAGCAACTTTTGTCATAAAAGTGCATTCTCAAAGTGGCTGTAGAGTGCTGTGGTGGGGTGGGGTGGGGACTTTGGCGATTTTCGGTCAAAAATTAAATTTTTCGAAAGTGGTTAAATTTGGTATCAAATGACAGCCCTAAGTGAGCTGAGCAACTTTCGTCATAGACGCGCATGCTCATAGTGGCTGTAGAGTGGTGTAGTGGGGTGGGGTTGGGACTTTGGCGACTTTCGGTCAAAAATAAAATTTTTCAAAAGTGGTCAAATTTGGTACCAAATGAAAGCCCCGATTGAGCTGAGCAACTTTTCTCATAAAAGTGCATGCTCAAAGTGGCTGTATATAGAGTGCTGTGCTGGGGTAGGGGTGGGGGCTTAAGGTACTGGTATCCTTTTGTGCAGTGCTTTTGTGGTGATTTTTCGTAACGCTATAACTTTCGCAATTTTGGGAGTTGGAAAGAGCTTTATACATCGTTTTAAAGCTCATAATCTGTACTTTAACACGAGCTTACGAAACGAGCAAAATTGGCAAAAAATAACAAAAAGTTTCTGACATGCTGACATCTGACAGACTGAATATTGACCAAAATTTTTGAACATCGATTTCTCAAAACTGTAGAATCCGCCAAAATTTCTTCTTGTGCCATGATACGAAGGACATGTGGGCCGAGGGACATTTTTTTGGATTTGGCTCAACAAGTCTCAGTACTCTAGAAAATCCGGCAAATGCGCGATGACATGAAATTTCGCAAATTTGTTTTTAGTTTTCTCGCAACTGGAGACGTTTTAGCTCAAACCAAGAAAAATGTCCCTCCACGCTCGAACAAATTTTCATTCGGCAAAAATCACAGATGCATTGGGTAGTTTTTGAGAAATCCAATGTTCCGACAAAATAGTCGCAATTTTGCAAAATGGTTTTTTCGGCGAATTTCCAAGCTTAAAGCAACGAACTCCAGCCAATATGTATTGATAGAATGCGCAATTGGACGGTGTATCGATTGAGTATAAACAAGCCGAAATTGTCTGTAAGATTTGGCAGTAATATTGAAAAAACTGATTTCTTCAAAAATGGCCATTTTTGACCCCAAAAATCGTTTTTGGCTTATACTGCCTTAACCATTAGAGGTAGCTCAAAAGTAGTAAAAGCAAGAATGTTCTTTTTGGTGCCCTCTTTCCAGCCACAACAATCAATCCGGTGTATCGACTACTAACGCTGAGAGAATAAAAAGGCAAAAACCAAAACTTTTTTTATCTTTCAACCTAAAAATCGGACTGGTCCCAGAATGTAAAAGAGCACGAAAATAATGTATTTGGAAAGTTTCATCTACTTTCATGAAGAATTGAAGCTTGTAGGGTCAAATTTACACAAAGCGATACCAGCACCTTAAGCGATTTTGGGTCAAAAATGAAATTTTTCAAAAGTGGTTAAATATGGTATCAAATGACAGCCCCAAGTGAGCTGAGCAACATTTCTCACCGCCTACCTAAAGTGTCTGTTGAAAGCTGTGGTGGTGTGGGAAGAGACTTAGCCGATTTTAGGTGAAAATAGAAATTTTCAGTCTCTCAAATTCAAAGTGAAAATTGAAGGCAAAAGCTACATATATTGTGGAGCATGTAAAAGAATTGAAGACAAGAAAACAAAAATGCTCCTTCGTCGCATGTAAAATACATATGGGTCCCTAGAAGGCAGGTTGTACAATAGCAGAACACAAGATCCACCCTGTAAAATACATATGAGTGGAGTGGGATTGTAAAAGAATGAAGACAAGCTGCATCGGCGAACCATATGAGCCTGCCCTATAACGAGGCTCATATTGGCGTACATAACATGAATCTATACCAGAGTTTTAACCTTTGTATTTATCTACACTGTACACATATATAATATCAATATGTATATACAACATATGTACGTACGTACATGCTACAAGGGTAGAAAAGGGTCACACCAGTGCCTATGACATGAATGTGTCATATCATATGTAGTTTATAATTCTGCTTGGTACGTTTGCTTTAATAATGTTTATAAAAATACAATATATAAAAGGATTTAGGCAATAGGTCTGTTTCGAGTAGCCGTTTTTGTTTTACGTAGCTGAAGCAGTTGCTTAAGTTGCATGGTGCTTAAATACAGGTGACCATAATCGTATATATATAATATATAATCATCAAATTGTCATTTGTCGTCAAATCATTATCATTACAACGCCAATAAGAGCCTCGTTATAGGGCAGGCTCATATGGTTCGCCGATGCAGCTTGTCTTCATTCTTTTACAATCCCACTCCACTCATATGTATTTTACAGGGTGGATCTTGTCTTCTGCTATTGTACAACCTGCCTTCTAGGGACTCATATGTATTTTACATGCGACGAAGGAGCATTTTTGTTTTCTTGTATATTTGTAATATATTTTTATTCCGCTGGAGCGGAATATATTCCCCGGGTTTGCTGTATGTAATGCACTGGGCTTATTCTAGTGGGGGGGGGGTGGGGGGGGGCCCCCCATAAAACACCCTTCCCCCCCCCCAAAAATCGTTCCCCCCCCCAAAAATCGCCCCCCCCCAAAAAAAGTGGGTGCCCTTTTTGGTACCAAATTTTGCCCTGAAAAAATTGCTCATAAGGCCAAATTTTCAAAAATTTTCCGGCTAGGCTGGAGATTTTTACTGATTTTTTGCCCTTTTCAACACTAAATCTGTTTATTTTTGTGATAAAAATAAACTCTTACAATGCATGCTTGAAAACTAGCGCTATTTGTAGCATATTTTTAGAAAACTTTTCGCCCCCAAAAATTCCTTGCCCCTCGGACTTTGGGGAGGGCCCCAAGAAGCCCCCCCCAAGAAAAAATCCCTAGAATAAGCCCAGATGCATGTATGCTGTTTTAATTCTCGAATGCCTCCTCTATCTTTAACACATGGGCTAGTATTTGTAGTTTTTAGAGTCAACCCTAAACAATAACATTAGCGGTGTCAGCTTTTGCAGAAATTGTACAGAAATCTGTTCCTCAAGTTTCACTGACTTTTATGGTATAAATCTTCTGAAATTAAGCAATACGCCCTGGCGTTATTTGTAAGTGAAAGACTGACTCCGCAACCGTTTATCGATTTAAAGGGTTCACAGACAAAATTCAGTAATAACTGGCAGATTCGCACAAATGACATTGAGATTAGCAGACGAATAATACTGATTACACACTCGTAAATAAAGATTAGATAGTTGTAATTAGCAGCTGCTCTTGGCCCAATTTTAGTTTCAATTTAATTTTGTGAAAACCTGGTATTGTGAATGACCTGAACAGCCTTTAAGACAGCAGTTGAAACGGCGTAGTGGTTAAGATATTCGGATAGCGCCGCAATATTCCGAGTTCGATTCGCCGTTGGATAAACGTTTTAATTCTATAAAGAAGGTTATGTCTGAGAAAGAAGATCTGCAAACATGTATTTCCCTTTAGTTCAAGTATCATAGGGGTCGCGGTAGCGACCCCTATAATATGAGTGAAAATGGTCGAATGACCGTGTAAAACAAGGCTCCGCAGAAGCTGCGCAGATCCTGCGCAGATTATGTGCGCAAAAAATTGTACGTGTCGAGTTTAGTATATTGGCCAAGTTTCATCCCCGTACCACTTTCCGTTAAAAAGTTGTCCTAAAAATCGCTTACGAGAGTGATGTTTTTTTTCCGGTTTCTCGCTTTTGATGTCTCATAAGGGGGTTTTGTAGCTTGAATAACTACAGATAGAAAAATTTTTGCCTATGAAACCCATCTATATTCTTGTAGTACAAATCAAAAATAAGAAAATAAGCTAGTTTTCATGCCTCCCAGGGCCGGAAAAAATTTTTGGCTGGGGGCCAAAGTTGGCCAAAACGCTAAAATGGCCAAAAAGTATGCTTCAAAGGCGCCTTAATAAGTCAGATTGGGCTATATATGGGGCAGTACTGACTATATGGTTAAACAGTACACATATCGGGGTCGTTCAAACGCTATATGATTTTCCGTCTTCGTGCGTAATTTTTCGGTACTGGCCGGCCAAAGTTGGTGAATTTTGGGTCGAACTTTGAACTTAATTTTTTCACTTATTTTGCTACATGGGTGGCTCAAATTTTGCATACAAAATTTTATCAGGTTGCATGTACAGTTCATCTTGAGCAGTCGTAGTTCACTTCAGTCCATTTCTTCTGGGCCACGACGTCTATTCATTTTTCCGTAATGTGGAAGAAGCTGAGGTTCTTTAATGAGGCTTTAATGTGGAATGCACTGTGACGCCAATATGAGCCTCGTTGTAGGACAGGCTCATATGTTAAGCGGTTGCAACTTGTTTTCCTTAATTTACAACCTCCCTACGGAACTCATATGTATTTTACAGGCTAGTTTTTGCTTATGTACAACCTGCCTACGAAGACTCATATGTATTTTACATGCGACGAAGGAGCACTTTTTGTTCTTGTTAATATACATGTCATGGAAAACTCCTGAACCTTAGTTGAGTATTTGTAGAACGTGTACTGTGAAGACTACACAAAATCTTAGCAACACCATACCTTTAGGACGTTTCGAAAAAACAGTGTATATTTTTTCTTGTGGACCAAAATTTGACCTACAGTATGAGGAATCTATCAAATTAAACTTTTTCCTAAGAATAGATGACGGACTAATAGTGATGTTTCAGTCACTGAAACTGAAACCATGTTTCAGTTTGTACAGGTTTCAGTTTCAGTCACTGAAACTGAAACTGAAACTATTTTGAGAAGAGACCTGAAACTGAAACTGAAACTGAAACATTTTTAGGCAGTCGACTGAAACTGAAACTATATATATTGGGTAAAAGACTGAAACTCGGACTGAAACTAGTTTCAGTCTTTCCTTAAATCTTGCAATTTTTAAGGTTTCGAGCTTCGATTCTGTCAACATTGCTGTAAGAGAGGCTGAATAAACATTAAATTTTGCTTTATATTAACTCAGAGAGCTGGAAGCCGTTGTTTTCAAACCGAACTGAAACTGAAACTGAAACTCCGACTGAAACTAAAACTGAAACTGATATTATTTTACGTTGCCGACTGAAACTGAAACTGAAATTATTTCGAACCACCGACTGAAACTGAACCTAAAATCGGCTACTGAAACAACACTACGGACTAACTATGTAGATTGAAGTATCCGGAAATCTTTTGTTTATGATATCTCAGTAGCTCAACAGCGGAATAATACCCCTTTTAGGGGTGATCTTGTTGCTTTCCCCCCGGGATTTTTTGGAGGCCCAAATTTTTGCCCAAAATAGACCAATTGTGAAAAATTTTCCGGCTTCGCCGGAGATTTTTTCGACAAAATAGCTGTTTTTAGCTTAAATCCTATCATTTTTGAGAACTTGTGTTTCACCATGCAAAATGCGCCAAAAAATACCATTTTTAGACTCATTTTTGCAAAAAATCTCCCCTCCCCCCGAAATTTTCTCCCCCCCCCCGGAAAAAATCCCTAAAAATACCCTGATGAATATATATATACATGTATACGTATATAGTCAATCGGGAAAAAAAAGCCACGTCAAAATTTCGGGAAAAAAAAGCCACGACCGCTGTGGCCTAACGGATGAAGCTATTGCAGTAATATTTGGCGTGTAGAATGGCGACCTCAATATAAGCCCACACGCCGATTTTTAGCTTTCTATCTCTCCTCTATAGTCAACAGCGGGGTCGACATTTTTTGGAAAATTTTGTTCCTGAAAAGGCGGGAAAACGGTAATGTTTCAAAAATTCATAACTTTAGGGTCAATAGCGCTATCTGAATAATTTCTATTACAATCAAGAGAGAACATGTCTGGCTTTGTCTTCATACTATTGCAAACAGCTCAAGGTGTCACGTTGTCTCTGCGTAGGGCTTTTTTTTCCCGATGATTTTGACCCATCGGGAAAAAAAAGCCAGTCGATTGCGAGACCCATAGTGAGCAGTTTTTCTGGATTTCTGGCATGATAACTATGTTGAAAATGATCAGCAATTCAAGTTTTACAAAGCAATACCGTTTGTAGGTGGACAGTACCGGAAATGAGCAACTTTTGGACTAATATGTCACGTCAGTCGTTTTGACCGCTACACTCCACATTTCATCCTGAAACTGGCACATTTGGCCAAAAAGAGCATTACGAATTCATTGGAAAACACTATTTTGTGGTTAGCCTTCGTTTTAGCAAGTTTTTAAAAAATTTGTATGTTTACGTTATATTTGATGAAACCTAGCCAGTTTATGCTGCAAACTAAAAAGTTCTATTTAATGCTTTACGAAGGCAATTTGCCTCGGTAAACAACAAATCTAGGGTAAATAAGCGACGCTGAACACGTTGGGACACTCAGAATTGGTCTACGCCTTCAGGATATGCTTCGACCAAAGTGGCTTTTTTTCCCGATGAGTGGCTTTTTTTTCCCGATTTTGGCTTTTTTCCCCAGGAAATAAATCACATAGTGCTCTCTATTGCTACAGTCCAGAGAAGTCATTAATACATGAAAATAATCCGTAGGGGTTGCCATTCTTCAAACTACAAGAATTTTCCCATAATTCCAAAAAATGAGTTCTACACGTCCAAAAGTTTGAAAAAATGGCGTTTTTTTCCCGATTGACTATACACTGTATACATACTGGGGGATGGGGGCTCCCCCACTCGACCCCTTCTCCCCCCACTTGTCCCCCTCCCCATTTTTTGGCTTCCCCTCACTCACCTAAGTATATAGTAAAGGTTCGAAAAAAAATACACCGGCCGGGTCCGAAAAAAAATACACCCACCCTAACTCAGGCTAGAAGCTAGGGAGCCCAGCCAAACTGTACCCCATAATAGCGCAAGCTTATTTATATCCAGCCATGGTATGGCTATTTCCCTAAGGCCCCGCACTCACGCAGACTGAGGACTCAAAAATGGTACTATGAAAAAGTTGGTTTTCAACGTTTGGATCAGTTGGCAACTTTTTGGCTCTTGTTCGCTACACTAAAGCTATAGTAGCACCTATTGTTTTAACATAATACACATTGCTTCTAGTTTATTTGGTAATAGGTTCGGGCGCCCCTGCGCCGCACAGTTGCGCAGCAGCGGGTGTATTTTTTTTTCGGACCCGCTGGGCACTTGGGTCCGAAATAAAAATACACCTACAAATTCTTATTTTAGCTGCTAGAAATCGACCAGGTGTCGAGTTTCCGCGTTTTTAACAGCATTTATGGCTGTAGCATGCACTGACGGTCTCCTGGGTTGGTTCCAAGGGTTTAATCTTTATCTTACTACAGTGTCGTATGATTGGCTTGAAAATTTGTCCTCAACTGACCAGAACTTTACTGGGATGACTTTTAGCGCTGTTTTATGCTAGCATTCACAGCTATAATAGTGATTCCAGTAATACGGATTCAATTTTAGAAGCGAGTAGACTGTAGCTACTGCATTTTCAGGACCTCAAGCCGCTGCAAATTGCTTGCTACAGTCTCGGTAACAAAAGTCGACGATATTCCGGGTAGTTAGAGCATTGAAACGAGTTGAAAAAGTCAGGACAATTATGAATCTAGAGTAAACTTAATAAAATAATACCATATGCTAAACTATAACGCCTTTTGCTACGTTCACATGCTCAGATCGGGCTGCCAGGTTCCTCAGCAGACAAGCTTTCAGCACTGAACTGAAAACTCTTAATTTTTTCGACTTTGAATGAGATAAATGATGGTCTATAATCAATTGTGCCAATGACTAGAGAATTAAAAACAACGTAGACGACCCCTTCCGGTAGGCATTGAGATTCTAGAACTCATGTTAACAGCCATGACCACATATGACGGTTTTCAGAAGGTCTTCTAGATGTCTGCTGGATATTTATTCGTTGTCGTTACGTTTGTTAAGAATAAAAAGCAAAATATGGCCACTGAATAAGCAACATTATAGACATTACTGCGTGATAAAAACAGTATCGGGCCAGATGAAAAAGTTTTTCGGGCCATTCCATTGCTTGCAATTTCTGCAAGTCCATATTTCATCCTACCTGCGTCGGCATACCGGAAACTACTTTCAAAAAATTGGATCAGGGTGTTCTACTTATTTTGACGTATACGTGCCAGCTGTGCTCCGAGAAACTTTCTGCCCTATTGTCTGCCGCGTCTTCGGAGTCGGCCTCTGACAGCCTGTCCGCGCACGCGCAACTGCCCCAATCGGACCGGGTGTATGCGCTGGAAGCGCAGATGGGTGATGTTCTAGCAAGAATTGCTGCACTAGAATCTAAACCCCCTCCCCTCACTGCAGCCCAGGTGAGGAGCGAAATGACAGATGTTTTGGAGTCCCAGGAGGAGGATAAGGCTGTCCTTTTCGGGCTACCCGAACAGGCGGGAGAAAACAGGGCGAAGCTTACCTTGGCTGAGGGTCGGGCTGCGGATTTGAAAGAAGTTTACGAAATTGCTGCAGCCTTGGACATTGACTCTGCTTGTATCACCGACGTCTACCGTGACGGGGTTAAACGAAAGGACGAAAAACCTTGTATTATCAAGGTGAAATTTAGCAATCAGGAGGCGCGATCGACATTTATTGCTGGTGTCAGGGACTTAAGGGCGGAAAAGGAAAGATGGGATAAAATTTGGTCTCGGGCGGACTTGACTTTTAGACAACGGGAGGAGGACAGGAAATTACGAACGAGGCTGGACAAGGCTAGAAAATCAAATGCGGATGCTATCATCAGTAATGGGAATATTATTGACAAGAAAACTGGTGACATTTTGCAGGTAAATTAGCATGCACTGGATCTAGTCGCCCGTCGCAATCACCCCGTGCTTTGAAATGTGTTCTGTTTAATGCACAATGTCTTGGAAACAAGATTTTAGACCTAAAAGCTGAAATTTGCTCGCAAAACCTAGATTTAATTTTCATCACAGAAACGTGGTTTAATGATAAGATAAAGGATTCTGAAGTCGTTGGAGATCTTCCGTATAGAGTTATTAGAAAAGACAGGGTAGGAAGGGGACATGGAGGGTGCTGTCTTCTAGTGCATGCTGATTTACTGTCGGAAGTAGTAGCAACCTATAGTCAAGGTTTTTCTGAAGTGCTCGTTGTTGATGTTTACCTTAGTCAAACAAAATACCGCTTTTGCTTGGTGTACAGATCACCAAATTCTTCTAGAAACTCGGATGCGGAACTTCTAAATTTTGTGCTAGATAATTGTTTAAATAAGGATACGATTATGTTGGGAGATTTTAATTTGCCTTATGTTGACTGGGAGGATTATTCAACAGAAAACGTAAATGGAGGTATTTTTATCGATGTATTTAATGAAATAGGTCTTCACCAATTAGTGAAATTTCCTACTAGAAATCACCATATCTTAGATTTGATTTTGGCAAGTGATGAAAATTATGTGAAAAATGTTGAGATTACTGCTCCATTTTCGACGAGTGACCACAACTCGATAAGTTTTGATGTAACTGGACGGAAAAATGTTCGGCTACCGAAAAAATGAAGTATAGATATAAGGAAGGAAACTATGTAGCTATGAATGAATTTCTGTCTTCTGTCAATTGGCATGAGGTTTTTGCTGGTAATGTTTGTGATGACTGGTATGTGTTTAGTCAGCTTATGTCGTATGCTATGGATTGTTATATACCTAAAGCTCCTTGTGGAATGGGAAGGGTAAAGAAATGTGGAGAAGTTAGAAAAGCATTAGCTAAAAAGAAAAAATGTGGAAAACTGTTAGAGCAAATCCTAATCTGGAAAATAGAGGAAAGTTTAAGAGGGTTTCATCTGCGGCAAGAGCATCTATTCGAAGGTCAGTTAGGAGACATGAAGACGATATTGCAAATTGTGGTGATCCGAAAAAGTTATATTCATATATAAACTCTAGACTAAGGGGAAAGGATGAAGTTCCCGCATTAAAGAAAAATGGAATGACTGCTACTAATAATATAGATAGGGCTAATATGTTGAATACTGTCTTTGCGTCTGTATATCAAACGGATAATGGGAGGCTACCGTCATTGGATTTTCAAACAGAGGCAAGATTGGAAACTTCTACAGTAACCGTGGAGAGGATAGAAAAAGCTTTGAAAAAATTGAAATCCAAATTCTCGGCGGGGCCTGATGGACTGTCCAGTTATGTACTAAAAAAGGTGACTTCGTCTGTATCTGTGGCGTTGAAACTGTTGTTCACAGAATCCTTAAATTCTGGAATTTTACCTGATCAGTGGAAAACCGCAATTGTGGTATATACCTGTTTTTAAAAAGAACGGAAGTCCCTCCGACCCATCCAATTATCGACCAGTAAGCTTGACAGTCGTCGTTTGCAAAGTTTTTGAAACTCTAATAGTTGAAGATCTTTGGAAGTTTCTCCTTGAAAATAAATTGATTAATAAAAATCAGCATGGTTTTCGAAAATCCAAATCAACTTTAACAAATCTAGTGTCTACCCTGCATTCGTGGTACTCAGCTCGAGACAGGGGTGAACGAGTGGATTGTGTGTACATTGATTTTGCTCGTGCTTTTGATTCTGTGCCTCATGGCAAACTAATGTATAAGCTTGAGCGATATGGTGTTACAGGTCGCCTGCTAAATTGGATAAAGGAATTTTTAAGATCTCGATCGCAGAAAGTGATAGTTAATGGAGAGCTATCTAACAGTTTGCCAATAACAAGCGGCATCCCACAAGGCTCAGTTCTGGGTCCAATTTTGTTTTTGTTGTATATAAATGATCTGATATTGTCAGTTACACATAGTTCTGTGGAGCTTTTTGCAGATGACGATAAGATTTATTTGTCGTGTCCAAAATCGTGTCAGTGCAGTAGGCTACAAGATGACCTTAATTCATTGTGTGCATGGGCTATAGATTGGCAGTTGAATTTGTCCATACCGAAGTGTCATGTATTTTCGATTGGTGGATCACACCAGGCGGACTTGTATTTGATGGGAGAACGAATGGGTAATGTGGGAGATGTAAATGATTTAGGAGTTTTATTATCAGGGGATCAAAAAGTTTCTAAGTACTGCGAAAAAGTAAGTAGAGCAGCACAGGTTCTGTCAGCTAGAATATTTAGATCTTTTCAATCTCGAGATACTCAGATGCTACTTAAATTATACAAAACGTTTGTTAGACCGTTAGTGGAATATAACACACAGGTTTGGTCACCGTATCTGTTGAAAGATATTGACAAAGTGGAGCGTGCTCAACGGGTTTTTACAAAACGCTTGCCGGGAATGTACAATCTTTCATATGTAGATCGTTTGGAGGCCTTAGGAATAGCTAGTTTAGAATATCGAAGATTGGTTAATGATGCAGTCTTGTGCTACAAAATTGTGAAAAATGATATTGATATGGAATTTTCTGACTATTTTCAGTACTGTCCTGATGGGGGTACAAGAGGGCATAGGCTACGATTGAAAGCTCTGCATAGACCAAATTTGGTTGTAACGCAAAATTATTTCACTTGGAGAGTAGTGAATCTTTGGAACTCACTGCCAGAAGAGGCTGTAAATGCAACCACAGTAAGTATTTTTCGGAACCAACTTGAAAATTTGAACCTGAGAAATTTTCTTAAGGGGCGGGGACTTAGATGACCAGTGCTGGTCTTTCCCTGTCCTACTTGAAGTATATATATACGTATATGTATTTTGTATTTATACTAACAAATGTCAGTATGAATGAGTTTACTGTAACTTTATATTAAAATTGTGACTCTGTACTAATAAACATTTTATTGTTTTGAATTACGTATGTTACTTTCTCCTTCAAGTAAATTACTTGTCTTGTCTTGTCTTGTCTATGCGGTAGGCGGCCTATCTAATGAAAATTAACCACCATAGACTGGAAAGATGGGTCAATAGTCAACGGAAAATGCATGAGCAGCATCTGTATATACGATTTGTATAGTCATTTTGGCACTAGATAATGAAAAGGCGAATTTTTGGTCCTGTATTTTTTTCGACCCCGCGTATTTTTTTTCGATTTGGGTCCGAAAAAAATAGTCAATTTTCAAATTTTTTCTGAAAGCACAGCCCTTGCCCGGGAACTTTGGGCATGGGAAGAAACTAGACCCCACCCCACACATGCTGGGCCATATCCGGGATCTCTACGGCAATCCTATAAAAAGTTATCCAAAAAGTTGCCAAATCGTATTTTTTTCGAACCTTTACTATAGTGGAAAACAGGCTATTTATACTGTACTGGGCTTTTTCTAGGCGTATATTCATTCATATTCAAATATATCGCAAATATGTATGTATATCGCATTGCATATTCATTCAAATTATGAAATAACTGATGGCTAAGTTTTAAGTTTAGTTTGGCAGTTTTTGGAGAAGTTTACAAAAACTTTAACAGGTGGTTCCGTGACAGCTAGGTTTACGTATGTTATTATCCGTGTTTTCTCTACCCACCGACAGTTCAAAAAGCGTTTAAAAATAGAAATGGGCTGAGCTGAGCTGAAGAGTCAGATGTCGGAATCATTTTCTGAAAACTGCGTAATTTTCGGTGAAATTTCAAACTAGCGTGTATTTTTGTTTTTATAAAAGCAGTGAGGATTCTTAGCTTGCAAACAACTTAAAACTTGCCAAAAGGTATCATCATTTTGCTAAATTTGCAGAATAAAAATTTATATCCTTTTATATCAATAAAACTTGATACAAATTTACTTTTATATCAATAAAACTTGAAGATTATCATACGTAGTTAAATGGTTGCTATTCTGTAAAATTTTTGCTTCTGCGCCCCAGACCCGTAGTTGCGAAGTTAAGTGAGTTTACAAATTTATTCAGCCATTACGTTCTGACATCTTATAATCAGCTTATAATTATAATAGCTCTGAACGTTGTAGAAAGGTCATGTAATTACTAATAAATGCAAAACAGAAATTTTATGCTAAATTTTAGCATTTTTCCTGCTATGCGCACTTTTTTAGCAAATTGCGCAAAAAAATTTGGGGCAGTGCGCAGATGAGCGCAAAAGTGTCCGAGCAAACACACTGCCCCCCACTAGTTGGGGGGGGGGATCCAAAGTGGCCTAAAATCGCTGAAAATGCAGTAAAAGTAGCCTGTTTTCTACATACTTCTACTTACTGCTATAAATATGCTAAAAAGTGCTCAACAGCTCGAGTTTGAGTACCAAAATAGACGATTTTTGACCAAAAAATTCCGGCGGAGCCGGAAAAATTTTGAAACTTTTGACCAAAAATCTTAAAATTTGGCATTTTCTGGGCACCTTATGGTGAGTGGGGGGAAGCCCAAAAAAGTGGGGGGGGAAACCCAAACAGTGGGGGGCGCCCCCCCTACCCCCCCAGTAAAAAAAGCCCAGCTGTATTATAGCATTTTTAGCCCATTTTATTCTCCCCCACTTTTGGACCTTCCCCCACTAGTGGGGAGGGGGCATCCCCCCCACTTATTTTTGCCTAGAAAACCCCCAGATATATACGTATATTCAGGCGCGTAGCCAGGGGGGGGGAATGGGGGGAATTCCCCCCCCCCGAAATGGTGTTGCCCCCCAGAAATTTTTTCCTGCCACGTATGTAAACGCCTATTTTTCAAAAAATTTTCGCGCCTTCGGCGCGAAATATGTGTATTATACCATTGTAATACGTGTTTCGCACTAAAAAATGAGTAATAATTGCCCTAATTGGTGTACTTTGACCACCTTCTGCATCATTTGGGTGCATAACCAAGCATTGCGCCTTAAATATTATCGTAATTTCAACGAATGCTCTGTAAAAATTCCACGAAGATCACGAAATAGAAAAATTTCACAGCTTCTGGGGGGCTCCGCCCCCCAGACCCCCCGGAAAAATTTTGCATTCCCCCCCGAAATTTTTTTCTGGCTACGCTAGTGCGTATATTATACACACAATTTTTGTTTGATTGGAGCTCACGTTCTACGTATAACATACATATAAATGGCCCAGAAACGAGGCGCAGTTGATGGTGTCGGATCTTTCAACCATATTCCTCAGTCGAACTATGGGCCGGGTCCTCCGAATTTTCAGTACGCATCTCCGCAGTATTCTGCCGGTGTTTCCTACCCCACCGATAGTTATGGAAGCGGGACAATGGGCTCATTTGATTTCGCATCTCAGGGAGCCCCTGGACAACAAGTGGTAATGGACTTTGCACGGATGTATGGAGAGCAGTTTGCGCAACAAGGAAGGGAAAAGGTGCGAACCGATAAAACATATAAAAGTATCGTTATTTTGATTTGAAGAATGAGTTTATTGTATATATGACTGCATAAACTGGAGTAAACACACCACTCCGTCACCTCTGCTATTTTTAATTTTGCGAGTGCAAAATATTCAGTGTTTTCTAAAAACAGGCATGCAGATATCCTTGTTTATTTTCTGCAGTAGCATGTTTCGTTTATTCTGGGCCATTTCCCCTATTGTTTGTTTATTTAATATGCCGTACTCTTATGTAGGTGTATATATATACTTATATACATGCCATTTTATTTGTGTTATTTTTAGTTGGAAAAGTTTGTTTCTGTATCAACTTTGAAATATTACTTTCAAGTTGATAGTTCGTATGTTGGAAAGAAACTGCTGCTCTTGCTGTTTCCTTTCGCCCATATGGTAGGCTTTTCTTAAAGTTTAAGCTTATGTGTGTTGTCACTGGTCAGATTTTTAGCAACTGGCTTTTTCCTAGGCAAAAATTTCTGGGGGGGGGCTCGGATTTCTGGGGGGATAAAAATTTTCCGAAAAATGCCTAAAAATAGCTATTTTTTGCTGCTGAGCTAAAAAGTATATAACTATTTTTAACTTAAATTTAAGCTTAAAATAGCTAAAAAATGCTTAAAAATAGGTAAAAATTCGGCGAAACATAAAAATTTTTCAAAATTTGCTCTCAAAACCCTATTTTTCCGGGCACTCTAGAGTTCTGGGGGGGAAGGCCCGAATCCTGGGGGGCGATTCTGGGGGGCGACCCAAGTCTGGGGGGGAACGAATTTCTGGGGGGGCCCCACCCCCCCCCGTAGGAAAAAGCCAGAGCAACATTGTTTATTTGTTTAAGCAACCTGTTACTGGGAGGGCTTTACGAGGATTTCGGAGAGTTTTGTACAGTCTGTTCTATAGGAGTAAGAATTTATGACTAATGCTTTTCGTTATGTTCTCTTAATACCACTTAATTTGCGCTGCTCAAAATTTTGGCTTCTGGACATAACTTTTGTTAGCTGGACAAATAAAATGAGCTGGAAGGTGGAACACAGTCCCTATTTTCAGAAAACCCCTGATAGGCCGCGGATATCCGGATTACCCGTTAACGCAAAATGGCGGATATCCGGTTCCCTAATGTTAGTAAACTTGTATATATATTTATCAAAATGTGTCAACTGTATCTGATGCCAATTGTTTAGGATTGGACAGTCAAATATTCAGCTGAGAATGAACCAGTGCTTCCTAGATTTGATCTGAATGCTCAAGATTTGTACATACCTGGTTTGTATTGGATTCTTGTATTTGTATTGTTGTTGCCGTTGGCGAGCTCCCTATACCCAGGAAAGTGACGGAATGATGCAAATTATTTATTTCATAGGATTTTTATGGGCTTGCTTTTCGGTCCCTCCTCCTGCACATTCTGAACTATGAAGCGTCTAACAGTTGTCGGAGAAATAAGTTTTCATGCTCAGTGTTTAAACGTTTCTCCACGTTTAGTTTATTTGTAGACTTATACGCTCAGTTTAAGCTTAAAAACGGTTAGTTTTCGTAAACTTTCCTATAGTCAGTCAAGATACAATTGTTTTCGTAAACTTTCCCTGTTTCAAAACCTTAAAACATCGGTATACGTGTGTATATACGTGCTGATTATTATCAGAATGGGTATTTTCCCTAAAATGTTTAAGGACTATTTTGATTTTGCAAATATTCTGTGGCCCCTTTATCGTATTAATTAGAGTTGTTTGAAATTTTTTATTAATCATTTGTATTATTTAAATTTCCTGTTTTAGTTATGGCTTTCGTGACCTATATCTTCGTTGGTGCCTTCGTGTTAGGGACGCAGGGAAGGTATGCTGAATTATATGTACAACAAATTAATGCCGCATGCCGGAGCAAATGCCATATCTTCACGTTTTAGTAAAATTTGGTATCACATCTGTGTATATATGCAGAGTTGAGTAGACTTGCATACTATTCTGCAAAATATTTTTTTATTTTTAGGTTTACGCCGGAACAGTTGGGCGTTCTAGGAAGCACAGCCCTGGCATGGCTAATCTTTGAGAACTTAATAATTCTTGTTACCAAATACGTTATGGGGATCTCGACAGCTATAAGATTTTATGATACGTTAGCTTTTTCTGGCTACAAATATGTTACGTAAGTTCACATTTTTAGACATCTGTTCCGAACTGAGGTATAAATTTTTGAATGAAATTGTTGTTTTGGTGTTTCTGTGAAGGTGCAATCTTTGAGAAGTAAGGATGTGGGCTTCGAACGTGTTGGTCCGACATCATCGGAGGGAGCTATTTTTCGCCCAACATTATTAAGGCAAAAAGTTGCGACGTGACCGTGCGCCGTTTTCGATCTAATAAAGTTGTCAACCCTAGTCTACCCCAGTTTTTACACGTTATTTTACTCCAATAGGGGCAAACTGTGGCAAAGTTTCGAGGGTTTTGGTTTTCAGGTTGGTGTACTAAGCTCACTTTTTGTTAAGAAAAAAACCTTTATTTTTAGTCCTGAAAAGCTAGCTAAGCGAATTGAAATGGGTTCAAAAAATTTTGTTTCCTATTTTACCGAAAAGGTGGTTATGGGGGTTCTTTGACCTGCTGAATCCAAATATGAAATCCATTTTTTCGATATGACGCTTCCTTCGTTCAGTATGCACTTACGCAGTATGTCTTAGAGCTTTTTGGTGCGATCTTCATCCGTACGTCGAGAAAGCAATCTAGCATTTCTAAAAATTGGAGCGAGGCTTAGTGACCTCCTGCACACTTTGTTACAGTCACTGGCTTGTAAAATGTGCAAAGTTTCAGTCGATTCTGCCAGAGTACTTTGGAGTAATTGACTCACATCTTTGAAATGCCACCAAATAACAGCAACAATATCGATAACGTTATCTAGCACTGCGAACGCAGGGATTAACAAAATCACGTAATTTACGCACAAGTTAAGGCAGATACTTGGCGTATTAATTGGAGAAAACTTGGCGTATTAATTGGAGAAAATTTAGGCTGATTTGATTGTCCACAGCGCATAAGACCTTAGTTCACCTCCACCCGTATTGACCTGCCACTCCCAGTTTTTCGCACTTTTATCGTATTGCGCAGAAAAAGTATACATTGATCTAAGGACTACTTTACACGGCATCAAAGTATATACTATATTAAATTTGAGCATTGTACCTTGCACATAGCGTTCAGTGCACAGTGAAGTTTCTATGTGTGTCATGTCGAGTTTCGGACCGACAACACCAACTTGTGAAGGCTCCACAGCACGCTACGCTATGTGGAATTCTTTGAAACTTTAAACAATTTTGCTCCAACAACAACAGCTCCAAACCTAATACTTTTACTTGACTGAAGACTAGCTTACGCTATGTGGAATTCTTTGAAACTTTAAACAATTTTGCTCCAACAACAACAACAGCTCCAAAGCTAATACTTTTACTTGACTGAAGACTAGCTAGCTTTTCCAAAATGGAACTTTAGTGGGTAGAGCGAATGATGTCATTGACACTGAGGAAAAACGGTAGAGCTATGTTCAATCAAATGCTCGAAAGTATAGCAATATTTGGTAACTTGACAGTACATAGTGCAGAAACAATATTCACATTGCACTTTTGTTTATGATATTTCTCCTATCTGGGGTACATTCTTTCTGTCCGCAAATTGAAATCGGTTATCGCTTGGAGATAGAACTTCACCATGTTGTCCTCAGATGTAGGCAGTAGCAGCAGAGTGTCCTTCCTTCTTTGTTAACTATGTTGCTGTTTCTTTGTTTATTTTCCTTATTTTGACGTATACATGTTACTGTTTATTGTAGGATGATTCTTTGCCTAGTAGTCAGCTTAGTAGGTGGGTTGGTCCCCTACTATTTTGCATTTGCTTATGGTTCAATAGCCATAACTTTCTTCCTCGTGAGTTGATTTTTGTATGGGTGTATTTAGTTCAGTTTTTGCTTAACTTAATACGCTACCAGTTTTTCAATAGTCCAATAGTTCAATTTCAATATTGGGAGAGTGAGAGATACAGTCCGAAGTCCATACCCGTCCGTCTATCTACTTCCCACACGATGCAATACTTTCCAAATATAATTAAGGGTAGAGACATTAAAAGCAGAGCACTTTGATTCCAGCTATACTATGTATTCACTTCTCTGCAGGTTTTAAGTTGTCCAACGCCCAACGGTCACGGAAAATGTTTCTCTAGTTTTGCTGAAGGGTCCCGGCGTGAAGCCTGGGAACAGCTACCTACTAGGCATAGGCACGGGTCCAAAAATATGGACCCGGGTACCCGGTACTACCCGAAGCCCTATGTCGGGTAATTGCGACACTACCCGGGTACCCGAGGACTTTCGGGTACCCGAGAAATTTTTAACCTATTTTTCGGATTTGACCGTTTTGAAATTTAAGTTTTTTCATGGGTCCTTATTCACATTGAGCTTAGATTGGATAGATTTTCCTTCCTAAGTTATTTGAAAGTAGTTTTAAGGACTTAAAATGGATTACAGGGACTTTCAATTAATTGTCACGGTATCAGAAGCTGATTGGCTATGATACGGACAACATTGGTTTTTATTTTATAACCGCGCTCAGATCAGAAAGTTTCTGAGTTTCGTGCCACCGTTGCCCTGTCCGCTTCCTGTAACCTTTAAATGTTAACAAATTTTAGAAAGTACGGATTATAAGAGCAAATCCCCATGACAAAATTTAGCTAACTTCAACTGCTTGTCGTCTCTGGAAATTGGAACAGCACAAAATGCAGCAAACAAGCAAAACCTGCACGAAGTACTAAGTTTAACGTAGTTTCTTTTCGTTTCCTTTTACGTAAGTTCTTAATGAAACCACGTAAAAATAAAATGTCTTGGCTTGGGTAAAAAACTTAAATTTTTTTAGATCGAACACTACACTTTACTGACAACAAATGTAAAATTTTACACTCACTCAATCAATAAATTGACTTATGTGTTGAGATTAGTGTTTTCAATTTAGATTAAATTTATAATTTTTTACCTGAAAGGAATTGCTCCAATTTACTTTCCCTCCCTCTGGCCTTTTGCTTTTGAAGTAACTTTATTAAACGTAAAACTGATGAGAGGTGCAAGTCTTTTTGAACTTTTATTAAACTTTTACAAGACATTTATTAAATATTCCTTGAAATAAATTCATTTGTCGTCATTACGATTCCACTGTATCCGAAGAAAGTCATAGTAAACCATCTCCCTCAACTTGGATAAACTTTCTCAGTCACTAAAGGCGTGCGCATACCAAAGAATCATCCAAAAGCTCGTATGCTCAACATTTGGTTAAATGAATATTCAAACAATCTGGGAGCGTTATCTGAGTTCAGAATTCAGTTTAGAAACAGCTAAAGTTGACAAAAATTGAAACCTAATGCGGGTTGGGCATAAGTGAAGGAACTTTTTCAACGTTGGAATTGACCATGTGGCATTAAATAGAATCACTAAACTTTCAAGATCATTTCAGTCACCATTGACACCATCTAATTAGATTAATTGCGAATGTTTTGTTTGTATCTTGTGAATTTTAAGTTTTAATTAATTCATCGACTTCCGCATATTGCTCTAACAGGAATTTAAAAAAGAAAAAATTATTAGAGCAAGGTAAATTTAATGTTTTAAGAACAAATCTAAAAATAGAAAATTATAAAATGTTTGAAAAATATCAGGACTAATTCCTCTTCCCATTTCTTCGTTTTTCTGTTGTAGCATCTTTTTATAATATATTTAAATATATTATTATAATATACTATATATTAAATTTTATAATAAACTGAAAAAGTCATCCGGGGTAATAAATTTTCTCAGCCAAAAATTTTCGGTGGTTAAAAATTTTCTGAGCCAAAAAATTTCTCTTTGCTTGATCCAGATTAATCCGCTTTTATTCGGTTTTTTCCGGTTTTAACTGGATATCGGGTACCCGAAGCAGGACCCTGGTACCCGAAAATTTTCGGGTACCCGTCGGGTACCCGACTACCCGTGCCCATGCCTACTACCTACTGGAATGCTGGGTTGACCTAGTGGATTGTCACAATTGACCTAGTCATTTGTCATAATCGCGTTTATCATTAGATTGTTTTTGCCGATAACAAGACGAACTTTCAAGTGTGTCAAGTGCAGACAGCTGGAAATTGACTGAATTTTTAGAAACCGTGGGTATATCTTAGTTGCACTAGTTAGTCTGTCTAGTTGGTGTACTCAGTGTCTGAGTATGTTTGGAATGACATTATATTCGAGCAAGAGTGCGCTGCTCTACGAAGCTGGACCATAGTGTTGTACACTGTAAGCCTCTATAGTGCTCTTAGTTTTAACTGACACCTCTCATAGTGTCTTATATAACCTAGTTCTACGTCTGTTTAAAACGTTACTTGGATTAGAGTTTTCATGCATCTCGTTAGCGTATTTATTTTGTTTTTCAGATAAGATCAGTGAAAGTGGAGATCCTATCGAATGTTGGTGGATATGTTGAAGCTAGAAAAAGAAAACTGTATCTCATTTTATTCATTGCGCTGACGCAGCCGCTGATTATTTATTGGTTGACTTCAACTGTAGTTAAGTATCGACCTCCAAAAATTGTTGTACTTGACGATGACTATTAGAGTTTGATACAGTGCAAACTCATAATATTCGTTTGCTGTGCGCGATTTTTCGTGCTATCAAGAAAATGTGGAACCTAAGTGTTTTGCCATAAGTAACTCCGAAATCTGAAACTAAGCACTGTATCATGCTTGCTTGCCGATCCCTCACTTTTTGCCAAATAACGCCCGTTGTATTCGTACACGTTAAACTTGACGGCTTCCCTCGAGCCACACTCTTTGGACCTCATGCATACGGTGACAGGTCAACTTTCAATTCAGGGATTAGCTTAAAACTGTGCTGAGCCTAGCATATGCTTTCAATGCAAGCAAAATGTGTAACGCTTGTTTCATTGGTATTTAATTTATATCTTGTGTTGTGTATTGACAAAAGTGCGTAAATTGCCACAAGAGTATGACAGGTGACACATCTAGCTGGTGTATGATGTGACACATCCTCTGTACGGTAACAGCTGACCCGGCCCACCCTCCTCAAAATTAGACCATAGTACCTACTTTATCTGCTAAAGCTCGAAGAGTCAAACAGTTTGTTAAATTGAGTCTGCTTCGAGCTGTTGAGCACAAGCATAGCGCTGAGAATTTCTTTCATCCACTCAGACTGACTCTTGTCGTACTCTTATGTATTATGTAATCGTGGAATTGAAAATGCCTGAAGTTGCCACATCCCTGTCTCTGGATCGACTTGGCTGCATGAATTGACTTTTATTTGGTTGTACTTTATAAGTATGTCCTATTGCAAAGCTATCATTCTGTGTACTATTATTTATTATGTGAGTTAAAATAGCTACTTTGTGAACTATTTATTTTGCTGTGCGTATCTGGTTTTGCAGTAAACAGTCAATTTGTGCAGTCTTTAATGCTTGTTCACCTTTGACTTTAAAAATGGTTAATCCTAAGTTTAACTGGGATATCATCTATATATATTCAACTTTTTGTTTTGTTGTCTGTTATTAAGTACGAAGATCGTATGTTTATTGTGTTAACTCGCTCTATTGTTTTATGGATTAAAAGTTATTTTGTCGTAGTCGTATGCGTATATAATAACGGACTTAGTTAGCTTGGTTTTGAAAATCGGTTCTTTCATTTTCTTTAGCCGATTGACGGCATTAGTGCATTTGAAACACACAATAGCGGAATTGTTTCATTTTAAACACTGTGGTTTTCCGTTAAATACCGTTTAAGGTACAATTGCAGGACTTCCACCTGTCTGTATTCTTTCAAATCCTCATGGGTGGAATTCCCCACGCAGTGAAACTGTCCCGACATATCGCTGCTGTCAGATTAATCATATTGTTAAATCTCGTGAGTTGGATGGAATACTTTCGTGCTTGCAGCAGTTAGTTGTTGGGTACAACATAGCTAACGCTCTCCTGTGATGTGAGCCCTTTTTATTGATTGCAGATCAGTGGGTAACAAATTCAAGTTAGGCATGACAATGTACATATTTTCTGAAAGCTCGGAAATCAGAGACTTCAAAAATTTTAAAAAATAAAATTTAAAATTTCATAAGTTTTAGGAAACGAAATAATAATCGAAAACTTGTCGAGTTTGTGTGTAATACGTATAATGATGAGACGCAAAATGTAGCACAATGGCTTGACTTGATTAGCTAACAACTTTCGCTAGCCTGGATTAGACCCTCCAACTGTTCCAACTACCCATTTTTGGGGTTTAAAGTGGGATAACTTTCGCAGACAGCATTTTTGATCGATGAACCAATTATAACTTTCACTCAGCGTGATGAGAACTTTCAAATGAGCTCACGTTTGTAGCGGTCCGAGCAACTTTATTTTTCGGGATATGGGCCCGTTGGAACCACGTGCCACCCCAAATCCACTTAATTTATACATATTCGTGTTCTCCTGAACGTGACCTTTAATTTAACAAGAACAAAAAGTGCTCCTTCGTCGCATGTAAAATACATATGAGTCTTCGTAGGCAGGTTGTACATAAGCAAAAACTAGCCTGTAAAATACATATGAGTTCCGTAGAGAGGTTGTAAATTAAGGAAAACAAGTTGCATCCGCTTAACATATGAGCCTGTCCTACAACGAGGCTCATATTGGCGTATGTCATAATACGATTAATTTGTAGATATATATTTTACTTTTATATAAATACATACTGCATAAAGCTTTTCATTACAAATTATCCTTCACATAGCTTGTTGATCAGTCATTATAGTGTGCATATGCTCAATACGGTACGCCGTGAGGCGCTCTGACTCACAGCCAAGTGGGAACGCATTCTGCGTGTGTATGTGAAAGTGTTTCGAGAATGCATTAGGTGTACCGTGTACTAGTGTTGTTTCAGTAGCCGATTTTAGTTTCAGTTTCAGTCGGTGGTCGTTCGAAATAATTTCAGTTTCAGTTTCAGTCGGCGGAACAAAATAGTTTCAGTTTAAGTTTCAGTCGTCAAAGTAAAATAATTTCAGTTTCAGTCGGAGTTTCAGTTTCAGTTCGCTTTAAAAACAACGGTTTTCAGCTCTCTGAGTTAATATAAAGCATAATTTAATGTTTATTCAGCTTCTCTTACAGCAATGTTAGCAGAATCGAAGCTCAAAACCTTAAAAATTTCAAGATTTAAGGAAAGACTGAAACAAGTTTCAGTCCGAGTTTCAGTCTTTTACCCAATATGGTTTCAGTTTCAGTTTCAGTCGGCTGCCTAAAAATGTTTCAGTTTCAGGTCTCTTCTCAAAATAGTTTCAGTTTTAGTTTCAGTTTCAGTGACTGAAACTGAAACCTGTACAAACTGAAACCTGTACAAACTGAAACCTAGTTTCAGTTTCAGTTTCAGTGACTGAAACATCACTACCGTGTACCACAGCGTATCGCGAAATATTAGGTGTGCCATTAGTGTTTCAGGAAACATCAGGATGCATGTATAGTTCAGCTTGAGCAGTCGTATATAGTTCACTTCAGTCCATTTCTTCTGGGCCACAACGTCTATTCATTTTTCCGTAATGTGGATGAAGCTGAGGTTCTTTAATGAGGCTTTAATGTGGAATGCAGTGCAGCACTGTGACGCCAATATGAGCCTCGTTGTAGGACAGGCTCATATGTTAAGCGGTTGCAACTTGTTTTCCTTAATTTACAACCTCTCTACGGAACTCATATGTATTTTACAGGCTAGTTTTTGCTTATGTACAACCTGCCTACGAAGACTCATACGTATGTATTTTACATGCGACGAAGGAGCACTTTTTGTTCTTGTTTTCTATTATTTTATATATGTATGCTCCTGAAGCTATGTATATAGATATCTTTCAACAGTAGCAAGCAAGCCAACCACAGCACTCCACAACCACTTTGAGCATGCAGTTCTATGACAAATGTTGCTCAGCTCGCTGAGGGCTTTCATTTGATACCAAATTTGACCTTGCAAAATTTTAGTTTTGACCCAAAATCACCTAAGTCCCCACCCCACCCCACCACAGCACTCTATAGCCACTTTGAGCATGCAGTTCTAAGACAAAAGTTGCTCAGCTCGCTGAGGGCTTTCATTTGATACCAAATTTGACCACTTTTGCAAATTTTAGTTTTGACCCAAAATCACCTAAGTCCCCACCCCACCCCACCACAGCACTCTATAGCCACTTTGAGCATGGTTCTATGACAAAAGTTGCTCAGCTCGCTGAGGGCTTTCATTTGATACCAAATTTGACCACTTTTGAAAATTTTAGTTTTGACCCAAAATCACCTAAGTCCCCACCCCACCCCACCACAGCACTCTATAGCCACTTTGAGCATGGTTCTATGACAAAAGTTGCTCAGCTCGCTTAGGGCTTTCATTTGGTACCAAATTTGACCACTTTTGAAAAATTTCATTTTTGACCCAAAATCGCCTAAGTCCCCACCCCACCCCACCACAGCACTCTATAGCCACTTTGAGCATGCAGTTCTATGACAAAAGTTGCTGAGCTCGCTGAGGGCTTTCATTTGATACCAAATTTGACCACTTTTGAACAATTTCATTTTTGACCCCATGACCTCCCACCGACCTGACCCTCCAGATGGCAAAGTGGAACCAGCACAGCAAGATGGGTGGGTCAGACGGCAAAACGGATGCCAGAAATGAGCTGGGCGCACCAGAAAACCCCTATAGACAATGTTTTGAGAGGCTATATTCAGTCCTATATGGTGTTCCCGGAAGTCGGTACCGACCGGACCCTCCAGACGGCAAAGTGGAACCAGCACAGCAAGATGGGTGGGTCAGACGGCAAAACCGACACCGGGAATGAGCTGGGCGCACCAGAAAACCCCTATAGACAAAGTTTGGAGAGGCAAAGTAAAGCCTACTATGGACCTCCAGGATGCGGTTACCGAACTGACCCCTCAGACGGTCAAGTGGAACCAGCCCAGCAACTTGGATTACTCTGGCAGCAAAACTGTTAGCGGGAATCGATTCTCCGCCCCAAAAAACCTTTGTATGCAAAATTTGAGCCACCCATGTAGCAAAATAAGCGAAAAAACTAAGTTCAAAGTTCGGCCCAAAATTCACCAACTTTGGCCGGCCAGTACCGAAAAATTACGCACAGAGACGGAAAATCATATAGCATTTGAACGACCCCGATATGTGTACTGTTTAACCATATAGTCAGTATTACCCCATATATAGCCCAATCTGACTTATTAAGGCGCCTTTGAAGCATTCTTTTTCTCCATTTTAGCGTTTTGACCGACTTTGGCCCCCAGCCAAAAATTTTTTCCGGCTCTGGGAGGCATAAAAACTAGCTTATTTTCTTATTTTTGATTTGTACTACAAGAATATATATGGGTTTCATAGGCAAAAATTTTTCTATCTGTAGTTATTCAAGCTACAAAACCCCCTTATGAAACATCAAAAGCGAGAAACCGGAAAAAAACATCACTCTCGTAAGCGATTTTTGGCATAACTTTTTAACGGAAAGTGGTACGGGGATGAAACTTCACGAACATACTAAACTCGACACGTACAATTTTTTGCGCACATAATCTGCGCAGGAATCTGCGCAGCCTTGTTTTACACGGTCATTCGACCATTTTCACTCTTATTATAGGGGTCGCTACCGCGACCCCTATGATTTGATACCAAACTCGACTATTTTTCGATTATTATTTCTTTTCCCACAGTTTTTAAAATTTATGTAATTTTAGAATTTATTTCTGAGCTTTCAGAAGATAATATATACTAGAGATGCTCCGGGGCTGGGGCCTGGAAATTGTGGGTCCAAATTTTGCCATAATTTATGATATATATAAACGTTACTATCTTTGTTTTCATTCAAATTGTTGGGAAAACAAACAATTTGTAACACTTTTTGACTTTCGAAATTTCAAAATTTTGGTCAGAAAATGTAAAAAAATTTCCAAAATTTTGCTAATTTTTGGGCCCGGTCGGGATGGGGGCCTGACTACCGGGGCCAGGCCCCGGTGCATCCCTAATATATACATTGTCATACCTAACTTGAATAATAAACTCTCCACAAAATTCACTGTTTTGGTCCAGTTTAAGTTTGCTAGACTATAATATTATAAATATTAGCTAATAATATTTATCATGGCAATCAGCGGAAACGGGACACCTTGTGGTCATAAAGTTCAAGAGATCCCAGTTTTGAAACCATCATTGCAGAAGTCAATCATATTTTGGAGTCGGAAAGCAAATTTTATATCAAAATGTAGCTGAAGATTTTCTCTAACTGAAACTAATTTTGGGCTTCTAAAAATTTATTACTTAATCACCGAATTACAGAATGAGTTCAATTTTTCGGATGACGTCGGTTGCATCATTTAGTACCTCTACTACATGGTTGGGAACCCTTTTATTACGAAATCCCTTTTTATGGAGAGAAGAAATCTAAATGGGTCTAGCGCCAGCTGTTAGAAATGGGTAAAATCTGCCGCGAACAACGGAGACATAGACTTTCTGAAAGAGCTTTGTGTACGAATGTTTGAACATGGAAAGTATATAGTTGGTTTAAAAAGTTTTATCAAATTGCAACTTGGTGTGCAACTTGCTAACGATATGTGCCAAAAGGAATTCCATCTAAATAAATTTAGCTGGGTCGAAACGGTCCCGGACTTTTGGAAAAATAAGGTTGTGTCTTGTCAGCCGCTTGCTCTTAGTCTCGGGCCCAAGGCTTTTTTGGCTGTAAAGCGAGCTGATTCGGATTGTGTCATAAGATGTCATGTAGTCGTGGACGTTCAGCAATTCAGATGCAGATGCAGGGCAGAAAATTTTTAAAGGCATAACCTAAGTGAGTGAAGTTATGTCATGGTTGGTTTTGAGAGCTGGGTTATATATATATATATATATATATATATATATATATATATGTTTTGTCTCGGGTTGGCCTTTTCTTATCACTACAACTAATAAATTTGAGCTAGCAACTTTGCGTCCATCTTTTCTTGTGCCATTGTCTAAATATACGTAGCAAATCGTTGCGACCCTGAACCGGAATCACAGCTCCAGGCTGGGAAATGCCAATGATGTAACCTAATCTTAGAGATGGAACCGTACCACAAAAACGTGTGGTTACAATTGGTCAAATTTTTCTTGACATTTTTCGAATTTTATAATCAGTTCAAATTTTGTGTCCAAAAATGAATGGAAATGTAAAAATTGTGTTCTAACGTGTTAGAAATTACATAGCTGAAGCTCAACTTATTTAACTTATTTCTTTTCTGTGTTCTTCGTTGCTTCGGAATTGATTGAATTGATGTATATATCCTTTGCAACTCGGGGAAAGAAGTTTGAATTTCATTTTCTTGTGCTGCAATGAATTGTTGACTGTATGATTCAGAATACTTTCTAGGTTCTCGGTGAGCCGTTACGAGGAATTAGACGAATTTAATTGCTAGAGTAGTGCTTATTACTGTTATGCCCGGTGGTCAGAGACAGTATCAGGAACTGGCTTCTGATGCCAGTGGTGATGCTCCACACCATGTGTTGGTTCATGTCCCGGACTCGTCCTCCAATCGCTGGAGCCATATTAATAATTTAGATGAATTTTTTCGTCGAATCTATGAGTATCACCAGCGCGGAGGCTTTCTGTGCATGTTCCTGTCCGAACTGTTTGAACTGGTCCAGTTTATCTTTCTAGTCACTCTGGCTACAGTGCTGGCCTCCTGTGTAGACTATGCTATCTTGTTTCGTGATAAGCTGCCAGCTGGCTGGTTCTTTTCCAATTCTACCGCCCTGACCTATAAGGTTACGATCGGTGATGTGCTGATACCGCAGTGTGGATCCCAGTTTGGGTTTTGGACGATTGTGGGACTGTTGATTGCAGCTGTGTTTGGCGTCGTACGCCTGTGTCGATTCGGCTTTCTGGTTTTGCAGTATTGGGAGATTCGGAAATTCTTCTTCAGCGCTTTAAATATGACAACCTCTGATGTACAGAATTCTACATGGCATAACTTGCAGCAGGTTTGTTCCTTTCCTGTCTGCTATATATAACTTGTAAGCTTTAGCACGCCGAGGGAACCTACCCGCAAATTTACATTGAGTCGAATGCTTCCAATTTGCCGATGAGCCAAATCCATTGCCGTGCAAGCGGATTACAGAACCTCGGCTGTCACATGCACATTACTTAGCTTCGCTGTTGCTTATTTTGAAAAGTTTAAATGCTTTAAGGGAAATTTGTGAGGAGAAGCTGCTTTAGAAAATTGCCCTTGCCTTTCTCAATAAAGATTGTTATAGTTTCACTTTAAAACTAGGCGTGCCATACTTGTCTGTATATATATCTACTGGTTCAAATCAGCAGCTCTGTAGATCAGTTGTTAATTTTGAAGATTTATATATGTGGTAGCAAAACTGCACATGTTGGCAAATGTGCACATTTGCCAGTCATTTTGGACAAACTGTTCTAGAAAGCACTCATGTCAAGTTTTGCCAATTTTTACTGGCAAAACTGCACTTGTGAGCGTCTCAGTCAGTTTTTCCAACTTACCGTTGGCAAAACTCAGGAACCTCTGAAACAACGCTGATTGATGAAACCTTCCCCTTTAATGTTGCACAAAAATAGGGGTCATGGCTTGGTATCATCTTCAAACGTTTGATAAATTTGACCACTGTTATTGGTTTCAAATTATTATTTCTTCATCTTTTGCCCTTTCTCCATTTATTTTCACCTTCATATTCAATTTTGTTCGTTAGTTAGTTAGTAAAAGTTTTACGGGCAATGTCAACTTTAAGTTATTTATATATTTGATCTTTATTTGATCCAACTTCGAATTTTCTTTTTCTTCATTTTATTTTGAAATTTCACTTTCAATTTTAAAGATATTCTTTGTTCGCGTTGCCCATAAAATACTTGTTTGCTAATTTTACTAAAACTTTAGGACATGGATTTTATCTGGAAAAATTGCACTATTGCAGATGCCGCAATAACTTCAAATGTTTAAAATTGAATATGAAGGTGAAAATAAATGGAGAAAGGGCAATAATTTGAAACCAATAACAGTGGTCAAATTTATCAAACGTTTGAAGATGATACCAAACCATGACCCCTATTTTTGTGCAACATTAAAGGGGAAGGTTTCATCAATCAGCGTTGTTTCAGAGGTTCCTGAGTTTTGCCAACGGTAAGTTGGAAAAACTGACTGAGACGCTCACAAGTGCAGTTTTGCCAGTAAAAATTGGCAAAACTTGACATTAGTTCTAGAACAGTTTGTCCAGCCTTCAGCTGGAGAAAGTGCAGTTTGTCCAAAATGACTGGCAAATGTGCACATTTGCCAACATGTGCAGTTTTGCTACCACATATACGTAGAATCCAATCAGCAGTGAATTCTTGTGCATCGCGCGTGTCTTTTATTTTAGAAGCTGTGCCAAGTTCAGTCGGAGCATCAGCTTTGTATTCATAAGGCTGACCTGACTGAACTGGACATTTATCAGCGAATTTTGCGACACAAAAACTACCTGGTTGCATTTATTAACAAAGGTCTTCTACCTCCACAGTTTACCATACCCTTTGCGGATGCTCCGCTCATAATATTCACCAACGGATTCAAGTTTAATCTGGAGCTGCTGTTTTTCTGGAGTCCATGGTCACCGTGGGAAACCTTTTGGCAGTTAAAGACTGACTACAAAAAGTAAAGCTGGCTTTTCTTGGTTTGATTTGCCTAGCCCTAAGAATCAGTTTCGTGACTGCGTTCCGAATTGACTTCCAAATCTTGTTCCTTGTGTGTCGGACATATGAGAATTTCTGTTATCCTCTTTTATACTGTCCAGAAAATGATGTGTAGAAGATTGCAAAACTGAGAAAGTAATGAGGTGGTGAAAATAATTCTTTTATTTACACAACATCCCTCAGTCATGAATGTTGCAGATAGTAGTTGTTCATGATTTTCTTCATTTATTATTCCTTATTTAGGCGTGAAAAGCTGCCTGCCTTATCAGCTCAGTTATCTCGTGTTATCCTTTGGCTGGGACTGGTAAACCTCGTGCTGTGTCCGGTGATTTTCATCTGGCAAGTCCTCTATGCCATGTGTCAGTATGCTGAACTGATCAAGCGTGAACCGGCTGCCCTGGGCGCCCGACGGTGGTCCCTTCACGGTCGCTACTTCCTACGCCATTTCAATGAACTGGATCACGAACTGGACAATCGACTCAATCGTGCCTATCGCCTCTCCATGGAATACCTGGACCTGTTCACGTCGCCTGTTCTAATTGTGGTGGCGAAGAATCTTATGTTTCTGGCGGGCGGTCTTCTGGCAGTCCTAATCACTCTGACTGTCATTGATGAGGATGTGGTTCAGGTTGGTTCAACCTTTTTCAAAATTATTAGGTTAACGTTAAATGGTTTATGCCGATATTTTTATTATTTGTGTCGTCAAAATCCCTCATTTCTGCTCTTATGGTCTTATTGCTGGTTGCTGCTGTCTTAATCCGTAACAGGAGAAAGCTGCTTCCTCATTGTTTTCTTTTTTCTTTCCTTTTATGAGTATTGAGTATAGTCAGTCAAGTTAAACTTTGCGGACTCTTGGCTGTACTACCTGGATCCACCGTCTTCACCATTTGCGACTTGCGTAGCCCAGAAAAAATTTCTAGAGCATGCCAAAATTTGGTGCGAGGTGGTGGAGCTCACAAAAGCTGAAGAATTTTTGGATTTTGTAACGTCTGAAGAATTTTCACAACACATTTTTGAAATTAAAAACACTAAGCCTAATTACGTTTTTGTGCACACAAGATGCATAAACCGGTCAACCCACACCAAAAGGGTATTTGGAACTCCTTTTTGACGTTCCAAGCACATTATTATGATGGTATGTAATTAGAACAAAACTCGAGCCGAAGATTATAGTCTATCAATCCATTGCAGGAAAAACTTTTGTGGGGTGTCCACAATTTCGGGAGGGGGAATTACCCCATTTCCTCCCCTAGTTACACGTTACACGCATGGTCTTCAACTTACCATTAATTTTGTCTTTTTCTTACCTTTTTGTTCATATTTCCTCCTCAGAACTTTTTCGATTGTGCTTTTAAATTGCTGAACTGTTAAGGTGCATTCATAGTTCCTGTCGCAAGCAGACGCGCGTCGAAGACGCGCGTATGGTTGCGTCTGCATGCGTTCGTAAGCATGAATTCGTGCGACGCGCGTCTCTATACGTTTGCGACTATGAATGCACCTTAAGAGTGTTCATGTGATCTAATTTACCTACTAGGTTCTGGCCCCGTTGCATAAAAGTTTGAACGGTTGAATAGTCTAACAGTCTAACAGTTGAACTGTAAAATTCGTTGCATAAAACTAACAGTGATCAACTATATACTGTTAGACTGTTTGTTAACAGTGTTTGAACGGTGTCTACTAGGGATGGGCGCGGACAAAAAGGACTGGAAAAAAGGTTTTTTCCATTTTTTCCGATGGGGTGGAAAAAATGTAAAAATATTCCTAACGTTATTTTGACGATTTTTACAATGAAATATAATGTTTTCTGAGCTTTTGCGGCAATTTCCCCACCATTTACAACCTTTTCCGTGGGTCATAGTAGGTGGGGGGATGTTAAATCTGGCGAAATTGTATTTTTTTCGAAGCATCGGAAAACATGGAAAAATATTCGGGACATGTTCTGAAAGTTAATTTATGAAATCAGAACATAAAGAAACTATCAAAAACAGTGTTTAATGAGGTAAGAATACGATATTCCTGAGTTTGAGCTAATTTTGGGATTTAACATTTTTGTCTTGGAATGTGAAAATGATTGGGTAACTCAAGTAGAGTTAATAATTCTATACCTAACAGTGGAGTGTTCAATCCAAATTGTTAAAATATCTGGAATTGTTTACTTTGCGAAGCGCGTTACCTACGAAAACCACAGACCAGGTCTAGTAGAACCACCAAGGTATACAAAAGTCACCTGTCCTTTTCTTTATACAGCATCACCTGTGAAAATACTAGATTCCTGCAATCAATACTGGAACCTTTATAAGCGCTTGTGTAATTGCATTACCCCTGTGGGGCTACTTAATATCGTGAAAACTGATACTGTGAATGCAATAACGTGAAATAACGCAACTTTTAGTACATTGTGTAATTTTTGAGTGACCGGAAAATAAGGAAAAAATGGAAAAAACCGAAAAAAGGTTTTTTCCGGCAATCTTTTTTTTCGGAAAAAACCAACCCTAGTGTCTACCAACAATGTTCAAACGCAAGTGCTGCATAAAAGTTAAATCTGTTCGACTGTTACTGTTAGGTTTGCTACTAACAGCCTAACAAAAAATTTCTACTGATCAAATGCATTTAATTTATTTAAAAGTCAATTATTACGCAATAAAAGGAAGCATAACTGCAAGTAAAGAAAGGAAGCATTAATAAATACCATTGCTTCAATCAAGAGTTCCACAGAAAGCTACTAACTAACCTGTAATTGAAAAAATTGAAATGGCATACTTAATATTGCAGTTACAGTTACAATATTCTTGCACGCTAATACTAGCTGTAAACTAAAATTGAAACCGTCACTGCTGCTCCTTAAAGCTTACCAGTAGTAGCTGATTATACCTACATCAAAAGAAAAAGTGTCGTGCCGGCCGAGTGGTTAAGGCATTCGACTTCGTATCCGATAATCCGAGGTTCGAATCCCCGCTGCCACAAAGCTTTCACAAATTCCCTTGAGCAAGGGACTAAGCACATATCGGTTCGCCGTGAGCTCTAGCCAACCCAGCAATCCATCCTTAATTGGTCGGTAAATGGGTACCACTATTGTGGGAAGGTAACAGGAGTCCGTGTAGGGCTTAAAGCCTTGAAAGGCGGGCCCCCCTTCCACGGATGTAGTCATCATTTAAGGTGACACTCTGGCTCTACGGCTGTGTATCCGGGGATGAGCACCGGCACCCCTTGTCCCTGAAGCAGGGATGGAGATATTCTCCAGGGGTCACCTTTACCCTTACCTTAAAAGAAAAAGATTGATAATATTGTTACTAAATAATTATTGCATTTGCTGGGTCTCTAACCCACGACCGTGTGTTCACAATAAATTGTAGCTACACTGTTTAAATACTGCTACACTGTTATACTGTTGGACTGTGTAGTTAACAGTTCTTTTATGCAACGAAATTTGGAATACTGTTCAAAAAAGTCTTAACAGTTGATCACTGTTATACTGTTCAACTGTTAGTTTTTTTGCAACGGGGCCGAGAAGATGCTGTAGTGACTTCTCGTTCATTCATCCTTTCGTTCTTTTTTATAAGATATCCTACACAAAAATTTAGCCCCATTTGGTATTATCAGATATTTTGCTTCTGACTACAACCTTAATGTCTTTTCGTGTTGGTTGATGATGATAGGATTTTTATTATATATTTTAGGTGCAGCATATGCTAACCCTGATAACAGTGCTGGGTCTCATTGTGGCCGTCTGTCGAGCCTTCATACCCGATGAAAATCAGGTCTACTGTCCTGAACTGTTGCTACAGCATATTCTGAGCCACATACACTATATGCCGGATACTTGGCGAGCACACGCCCACACTCAGCGAGTCTGTCAGGAATTCTCGGGCCTCTTTCAATATCGATTTGTTTTCCTGTTGGAGGAAATGATAAGCCCTCTGGTGACACCATTTTTGTTGATATTTTGGTTGCGTCCAAGAGCCAAAGATTTTGTGGAATTCTTTCATAATTTCACCATCGAAGTACCCGGTCTGGGTGATGTCTGCTCCTTTGCACAGGTATGTAATTTCTTGCATATATACTTTGTTATTTGGATAGATTTTCAATTTTCATGCTGTTTCGTTTTTAGCTTTCACAAGATAGTAAGTGCCCTCTTTGGAAGGAGAATGGTTTGAGAAGTTGTCAGTGAGAAAGAGGCTTCTTCTGTTTAAAGTGGTGATTCCTTTTGGAGAAATCAACTTTGAACCGTTATTACTCATTCATTACTTGGAGTTAAGACGTCTTTTTATCTCAAACTAATTTTGGTTTTTGATGAATTTAAAACAGATTGGTGAAGAAGTGCGGTTTTTCAGATTTTTTGCAGACTGAAGTAAATTTTTTTGAGAAACATTGTTTACATCATTCGATACCTTTACCAAGTAGCTGGGGACCCTTTTTCAATTATTGTGAAATCGCTTTTCGTTTTGACGAAATAATTTAAAATGTAGTGTGGCCTTAATTAGCAAGCGATCACTTGAGCTAGAAAGCAGCAACCGGGGCAACTAAAAAGGGTCCCTCGGCAATTTTGTGTAGAAGACATCTCCTAAGTGGCAGCCGTCCAGGTTGCATACTAATTTCTCCACAGACAATAGAAAACTGGGAAACATTTCGGTAGTGTTTTCGCAAAAACTACATTTTTTATGATAGCAGCCTTCGGGGTAGCAATTGCAAGATGACCATACCTCCGATAGTTGGCTTCTGTGGAACCTTCAAGTCGATACCTTCAGCTTAGTGGCGGCCGCGGCGCATGCTCAGCTGAAGAACTATTGCATTATTTGATTTCTGCAAAAATGACAACTTTTGGAGGCCAGAATAAAATAACAGGCTCTCTCACGGTAGAGAAAAGCTAGAAAGTTGCTTCCAAAAGCAGAAATGTAGAGCTCAGTGAGATATTTCGAACGAATATAGTTATGCAGCTGTTGCTCAACTGTCAGAAATTGATTAAACTACTCTGAACGGAAATGTCGAATTTTTGTAACGGTATTGTTCGGTGGATAGTTAGTACGCTAAAACAACTTATTTTGGAAAGTTTCATCAAATTTCATCGTAATTTCCTCTGTCGACGATACATGCCCAAACGGAATCGCCACCTTAAGTTCTCAACACTTGCAATAAAGAAGTTTGTAGCTGAATGGTCTTTCCTATTAAATAATCTGCTTAATGCGTGACCGCCATTCTTGAATGAATGAAGTCTGTGAAAATGGTTTCACTTACTTTTTAACGCTAAGCAATACCTGCAAGGTATTTTTTAGAAATTTTCGGGAGGGGGGAGATGTTTTTGCAAAAATGAGCAAAAATTGGTATTTTTTGGCGTATTTGACACGTAGAAAGGCAAAGAGTTCTCAAAAATGCCAGGATTTAAGCTTAAAATAGCCATTTTTACGAAAACATCTCCAGCGAAGCGGCAAAATTTTTGAAAATTAGCCTATTTTTGGCAAAAATTTGGGCCCTCCAAAAATCCCGGGAGGGAGCGATTTCGGGGGGGGGAAGGTCAATTCGGGCCCCCATTGGTAAAAAATACCCTGACCTGCATGCCATATCAATCCACTTTTGATGTTGGTTGAATCGCCCTATAAAATACAGCCCTATAAATTCACACCCTACAGAAAGCATAAATTGTAGGGTAGGTTGATTGCCAACGGTCAGATAAATGCTTTTATTTTTACAAGGTACTGTCCTACTTTGAACTGTTCTAGTGTTGGGGAAAATAAGATCGCTAAAAATGTGGTATAAATATTGTTTCAGATGGATTTGGCTCGACATGGCAACAGCAAATGGCAGATGGAGGGAGGGCCCTCTCCGGAACGACGTCCGCCCACAGAAGCCCCGGCTGACTTAGGAAAGACGGAACTGTCACTGATTCATTTTACGATCGCCAATCCGCTCTGGGAACCGCCCAAGGTGGCCAACCAGTTTCTGGAAGATCTGAGAAAGCGTATCACAACGGATGCTGATCGATTGGGTGAGATTCGTCAGAGTGTGATTGACAATCCGTTGGCCAACAGCCTGAACGGTGTGGGCGCGCTATGGGCCAGGCCCGCCTCTGGTATGACGTCCGTCCTACCACGTCTGGGTCAGCCGCCGATATCCAGCCCGCCGGCCGGCCCGACCACCAGTCGTATTTCAAGCCTGCAGCAGCAGACTGGTAGAATCTCATCAGTGGATCAGCAGTCTCCGTCCCATCGATGGGCTGGCAGAGGTCTGCGGAAGGCTGAGGGCCCTTTGCCTGAAAGTGGTCATCAGCCTCCTGAGACGACCAGTTCCAGCGCTTCCTTGGTTGGCTCGCTGCAGGCGTCCGGGATTCTGGGCACCAGCCAGTCCGGGCAGAGCTCCTTGATTGAGGTCTCCCCGGCCGCCGGCCTGGAAATGAGCCTCAACGCTCTGTATCTGCATGAAATTCATCGTCGACGCGTTCGTGGTCGCAGCTACGGTGCTACACCATTGCAGGATCTGTGGGCCGTGCCTGAACAACCGACTGCTCCAGCCGTAGGACACCAGGACAACGAAGGGCCGCCGTCTGAATTTTCTTTGAATTATTAGATGTTTCAAAATCGTGGTTTTCACCAGCCGATACGTTAAACCTGTTTTAACGAGGAAATGCGGTTTGGTCCTCGTTGGCTTTAGATAATGCTTTTGATCAAAATGTAGTTAAGCCTCCGTCCATGCATTGATTGGCAGAGAATCGACTTTTCTGTACATCTGATCCGAAGCCTAAAGCGTTGAGATTTTGCTTCAGACATGCAGCTTTCGTCTCTATACTAACATTGGAGACTGTAGCAACTGTGAAATGTAACATTAGTTCTACAAATTTGAACCTTCAATGGCTGCGGCGATTGTATTATTGTTGTAATATTCTAGGTGTTGTGTATAGCTGTAGCGTAGTATAAGGATTACTGTGATTTTGTTTGCTTAACGTCAGCGGTTGATGCACTGTTTCTGCTTGCAAATAAATTAAAGAATATAATTTTATTTAGTTGGTTAAGTTTTACCTGTGTCTGGGATTTAATCGACTAATCTCACAAATTTTGTTTGAGTTGATGGCCGTCGAATTTTCGCAAACTTCTAACACTGAGCCGGAATTATACAGAAGTGAATATGAGACGCAAATTTACTTGATTGGCCAATGGTGTTTTAGTTATCATTGTAAGGATCACTTTATGCGGTCTCAATGGACGCCTGTTCATGGTTGGTTTGTCCTGTACAATGGCATTGCAACAATTCTATGGGTTGGATTTGTATTGGTAGATGTAAGTTCATTCCGGTAGAAGGATTTGAATTTTGTGTTGCTCGGCGGTTTATGTTTTAGCGATGAGAGATTGAAAAAATTCCGAGTGGCCTAGTCTGTACAACAGATTGAAAAAATTCCTAATAGTCTTATTCTGTACACTTTCCCAGATGGTTCTAGATCCTAGAACCTTTCTTTGATTCATTTAGAACGAAATATTTGAAAATCTAAGAACTCAATTTTCCTAAAAACAAGGAAATTTTTGTTATTTCCAAATATTTAGAACATAGTAACTTAGTTCAACAGGATAGCAAAACTCATGGCGATTGAGCAACTGATTACATCCATTCACAATCTTCAGAGCATGACTTTAGTTTGCTCCACAAGCAGAAGACTCAGTACATAACAGTATATGTGGAAAGCGTCTCAGAAGTCAGAGGTTGCATCTTCGCTGGCTAATCCCCTCCCCCTTAAATCACACTCTTTTCTCGCCAAGGATCAGCATTCAAAACTCAGAATATTAGAACAAGTTACCCCTAAAAGGGGCAATAATTCGCCCCAGGCGACTTCATCTCAGCAGAACGGTAACATAGCGTTTTCGGGACGTAACAGCTATTGTAGCCCGTTCAATTGTTGTTTGGAAATTTTAGTATAGGGCTTTCGCAATGATCGTACCCGAGGAAACAGAATTACATAGATTCCCAAGCTCCCCCGTGATTATGATTAGGAAGTCTAAATCTAAAAACGCTTTAGCGTTCACGTTTATCTGGCATTGCAGCATTCGGATATTGTTGCTCAAATGGCAAAGTGTGAAAGACAAACTTAATCACATATAGATAGTTGCCATAAGAAATTATGCTTGTCTAATTCGACATTCGACGAAGTCTAATTCATTATTCGAAACAGAAAACGGGGGGGGCAATGTAGAAACTTTGTTCAAGATTAAGAAACATATTTGCATTCAGCAGAAGTTTAAGGAATTAAGAGATTAAAAATTTTTCCTGGAAGATACAATTTTTACAACCTTTTTTCTCCAAACTGCTTGTTTTCTGGCAAAGTTTAATCAGGATTATTCCCCTCTAACTTAAAAAAGGGAGCATGCAGATTTCCGTGCTAATTATATATAGGCATTAAGGCTGGTAAAAGAAAATTCTCAGTTCAAAAGTGCGTCAACTCATTACAAATATTTCTCCGTCGGCGAAGTAAAAATACATCAAAATTTTATTACCCCCGGCCCCGCTTGAATTATATGCTGTTAAATTCCTAAAGTTGAAAACAATTTGCATAAAATTAATGACAATGTCGAACACACTAAAGTGTTCCAATGCACTATTTACCAAAGCACCTGTTTGTTACTGAATAGTTTAAAACTTTAAGCAATCTTGGTGTCATGGCTCCGACAAGAACATTTCGTTTGCTGCTCCTCGTTTCCCACCTTAGGTATATATCTCGGTAACTGACGAACGATACGGTGGCTTCAGGCAGTAAATCCGGAGGTAAGTATCGGCGCGGACACCCTACAACCTTCTGTATATAAGTTGGAGTTCTTGGGATTTCACTTTACCGTGTTTTACTGTGGATAAACATGTAAAATGTATAGTTTGGCACTAGTGCAGTCCTATTTAAGGAGGTGGCGGGGGTGCCGCTTTTGGGCCGCATTTTCGACCATCTCCAATTTTACTCATTTTCACATATTTTGTAGTCCCCCAATGGGTCCCCAAAAGAAGACAAGAGCGTTCTTCGTGATATTGCTTCTATCGTTCTGTAGAGCCCTTCAAAGGTGACCTTGACATGTGTTAAACATAGGAAAATGAAAAAGTTACAAATTTTGTGGCAGAAAATTTTTCGCTGTATGAAAGATACAGCGCTACCACTTTGTTGTACATGTTAAACATCTCAGAGAGTGCATTAACCCTTTCTGGTACAATTCTGTTGAGTGGAAGATTTTTGTGAGTTTTCAATGTCAAAATTTTGGAAATTGGTGCTTTTTGTATCAAGAAAAACAGGATCAGCAAAACATTGTCGCCTCTCTTGCACGAAAAGCTACAGAAATAGCTTATAGATAGTTGCAGTCCACGCATACACAGAATCTTTATGACAGTAGTTGAAAATTTCTACCGTTTGAAGTGTTCTCAAACAACTTGCCACAAGATGTGCGAAGTTTATCATTTTGCACAATTTTCACGTTCTTTTAATAATTTCTCATTCGTACCCACTCGAAAGTCACCAAAATTGGCACATAAAACTCTCGATGCCTGCCGGACATTATTGCAAAGGCAAATGCTTCAAGATAGAACTTTTCTGTCGTGTCGGCTCCTTTGATCTCTTATAGGTCACAAAAGTCAGTTTCTGATATTTCCAAAATATTGACACATTGGGTACCTATCATTCGATAGCTAATGATGAGCTGAACAACTTTTTTAATAGAACTTATGTGTCTAAAATGTAGTATCTGCAAGTTAAAGCAAGTTAATATTTGAGGGCACAGTTAGCTGGAAAAGGTTGAGTTCTCGATAGCTAGGAGTCGTATTAGCCAACCAACAGTATTTGCCGTATAAGTCGACCCCGATTTCGCTGCCGCTCTGTGTTCACATGACCTTGAAAGACAAATCACAGCAATTTTCAAATTTTCCAACTTTGAACCTGAATATCTCTGTTACCGTTTGGTTTTGAACTCTCATACTTTGTCTTGTTTTTGAGAACATGCGTACCTATTTTATGTGTGAAAATGAACGAAATCCGTGGTGACTATCGATTTTTACCCAAAGCGACCTCCCCTTTAAGTTGCCTATTACAGATAATTGAATACTACTTGAAAAAACAACTGAAATTCTGGCCGATCTATGCTGGGAAGTGGTTGTCAGTTCTGGGACTACTTCATGGATGTTTAGGATTTGTTCTTGCAGCAATCGGATTACTAAACGCTAATCTTATCAAGAAGGCAAGATCACGGCAAGGCTTCGATAGCATGAGAGATTTGAAATATCGACGGCATTATATGTCAAAATGGAGGTTGCCTCCACATTTTATTGCCTACTGGTGCCTCACAATTATAATTACATCCTCTGTTCCCACCAGTTTGATAACATACTTTATAGTTAACCCTAATCCGGACTACTACAATAGCATTGGTGAAATTGGAACTAAATTTTTTGCTTTATTTTACGTCATTCTTCATCTATGGATATCTGAAATTCCTGTTAGGATTCAACACTTATGGATCGTGGTTCTGTGGGGTACCTGCTATGTCATTTTCACTGTTATTTACCACTTCGCAGGTAAAAGGCAGTAATTTCGTTGAACACTTGTCCTATGTAATCCATTGTAAAATATAGCTTATTGTGTATACAATTTGTGAATGTACGTATTATCAGATATGTTAATTGTTAACGTGTGCCAGCAAAGCACTGACTTAATTTTTATTTTTAGGTGGAGTCAATGAGAAAGGCCACACTCATATTTACCACCTCCTAGATTATACTAAGCCTGAACACGCAGTTTTGACTATTTTCGCAAACATAGCTGGAAGCTGTGTAGTCCACCTAATCGCATACGGCTTCTATCAGGCTAGAGTTCGTCTCTATGACTATTGTTGTCGGCCTAAGATAGAAACATTTCGATGTCGCGAAGTCTGCCCTCCCAAATCCAACGTCAGTTACACTAAACTATATCAATCTAAACGGCTATCACTACAGCCACTCCCACCAGGGGATCGCAAAGATTCATTGTCTGCCGTCTTGGGCATCGGTAGCGCCACAAAATTGGCCTCCAAGCGACCGTCTACAGGTTCCATTCTTCAGAATCCTGAAGCCTCTTCTCCAGCCAAACTATCCCAACCTCTGTTAAATAGATCTCTGAATGCATAATATATGTATACTCATCTATTACATGATCAGAAAACTAGGCTACAGTTGCTGCACTTTTAATTTCTGAATCACAAATAAACAGTTTAGTGACAGTTACAGTTAGATTAAACTTGAAGCGATTTCTTGATGCCTTCAATTTTCTGTAATTGATTTTGAACTTGAGCCAGACTGGCACTGAGAAGATCACTTTGAGTTCGGACCAGGTTTAAGGCCTCCAGGACATTCTTTTGAGCCATCTGTAGGGAGACTTCTGCAGCCAAAATGGACTCATTTGCCACTTCGATTGGAGTAGGGACCAAGCTCTGGCCTGAAAAATAAAATATATATATAAGTATATAATTCGCAAACGCGTCTTTTTTGTATTACACAGCTCTCATCTCTAGAAGTAACGTTTCTGAAGCTTCCCATGGACTCCTAAAGTTCGCATTCAAAACTATACATTTGGTGCTCCGCCTGCTACCATAACAGCCTGCGTAGACATGTATATATAAGCGTCAAAGCATCTCTACGAGAATAAAATAAAATCTAACATAAAGATCTCTAATAGCTGAGAACTTAGAGCAGCTGTGCTTGTGCATTGGCCGATGCGGCCAATGGTTAGCTGTTAAGCCCAGTTTACACGACCAAACTTTCGCCAAACCAAACTCAGACCAAACTCAAGTTTGGTGAAAGTTTGGTGAAAATTTGGCCGTGTAAACGAACACTAAACCTCACCAAACTTTGACCAAACTCCCACCAAACTGTCAAACCGGGTTTGGTGTAGGACCAAACTTTTTGCAAAGTTTGGTGAAAACAGCCAATCAGATTGCAACACATGACCATCACAGGAGCATATAAACTACATCAATACGTACGTTTTATTACTTCAGTTGGATCCTAGCCTTGTGGATGTTTTGCACTTCTACTGTACTTGTGTTTTTCTATAAAATAGTTTATCTGCATGGCGGGTTGGATATAAAATAGTTTATCTGCATGGCGGGTTGGAATTTTGAAGAGATTGATTTACTGAATTTTTCCTCCGAAAATCCTTGCTTATGGAATTACAAGGATGAATCCTATTTTAAACGCACTAGGTGTGGCCAAAAAATATAAATTTAACATGCTACTAAATTTGTAAATATGAAAATAGCCAAAAAAACGAAAGTTTTTAAGTTAAATTAATTAAATTGAATTAAAAGATTAATATTCCGTTTAGTTTTTTATACTGTTCAAATTTCTATAAAAATTATAGGGGAAAGAGAGGGAAATCCAGTCGGCATCGGCCACACCTATGACTATGAGCACACTAATAAAATGATAGATTTTAAAACGTTAAATGTCACAAAATGGCGCATATTTAAACGCAATCTGATTGGTTCCCTCCAAAAGTTTGGCACTAAAATAGTTTGGCAAACGTTTGACAAACTAATGTTTGCTCGTGTAAACGGACACTTTGCCAAACTTTTTTCACCAAACTTGAGTTTGGTCTGAGTTTGGTTTGGCGAAAGTTTGGTCGTGTAAACTGGGCTTTAGCTGTGGCCGAGAAAACCTCAGTTTCCCGATGGCCGGACAATGACCGTTAACAATGACCAAGCTCAAATTTACTGATTTTATGCGTCAATTGTGCCAACTCTGGCGTAAAATTAAATTTTGCTGCATACATAATATCGTGCACTTGCACCTGTTGCATTATAAAAGTTATATATATTAGATATTAATATTACAGATTTTCAGTCTACTTGCAGAAGATGTTGACACTTAGCTCCAACTTTTCGATACGTTCGTTCCGTATATATATACTCATTTATCGTTGTTAGTTTATTTCTCAGTAACACTCGATTAGTTTTCAGATCTGTCTATTGGCTAACGTCTTACGAAATCGTTGTAGTCCTTCCGCGAAATATTCATCAAATCAAAACAGAATTATAGCCGAATTAGAGCTATGTAAACGTTTGGTAAAATCGATTTTGCACAAGGTTTAATAAAATTCAGTTCAAAAATTCAAGCTAGGTAACGACCAATGGCCTTCGAGCGACCAACGGTCAACCAGTTGGCTGTTAGCTATTGGCCGCTGGCTGGGCCATATGCCAACGGCCAACTTTAAACACCGGCGAGTCAAGTCAATCAAGGAAAATGTCGGGCAATCCAGACGCTTATAAACCTTTCGGCTATTTCACGAACCAACACACAGAGTCAATATTAAAAGCGTCAGCCATTAAGTGCCTTTAACGTTGAAATTGTCCCGAAAATTAGGCATGGCCACGGGTAGTCTACTCGATTGCTCAAAAATATTTGGATTGCCATGTTCTGCTTCGAATATATACCCGATAAAACAAAAAACCCAGATAACACTAAGCCGAGCAAGCTTTTTGGCTCAGAAAATAATTAAGCACCCGAAATTTTTCAGGTTCACATAAAATTTTACTAAGGATACTACACAACCGAAAATGAAGTAAAAAAGTAATATGAGGCACTATTCTAGGTATTTCTCGAAACTTTTACAAATTTCTTATTTGCAAACTTCAAAGGAATAAATCCACTTTGATCAACGACCTTCTCCCGTTGAGCAGCACATATGGAAGTCGATGAAATTATAACTTAAATGCAAAATTTGACCTTTGACCTAGACCAACTGTGAGCAACAGTGCTAAACTGCCAATACCATGAGAGTTGAGACGGTGTTAATAATGTCATACCAAATCAAGATCATTTCAAACTTAATTACCTTGAGATACACCAGCCATAGCAGCAATCAGCACAAAAGCGATGAAATTCTCCATTATAATGCTCCGAAACCAAACGCAAACAAGACAGATATCAGCAAAGAATCGTCAAACTGAAGTCGCATTTACGTTTTACGACGAATAGAAAAGTAGTAATTTGCATAACTGTTAATAAGTTCCATGATGTTATTTATGCCCAATGTAAATTAAGGTTTATTGGATAGCAACAAACAACCGCCCAAATTTGGATTAATACCACTTAGTGTTTTAGAACGGCCGGGTTCAACCGGCCGGCGGCCGGCCGCCGGCTGCCTAAAAAATGCCACCGGCTGGCCGCCGGCCAACGGCCGGCCGGCCGGCCGTTGGCCGTTCTCGGCCGGCGGCCACCGGCCGGCCGGCCGCCGGCTGGCCGGCGGCTAACCAGACATATTCTTCAGTGTTTGAAGGCAATCTTAGCTAGAAAGTTGCAAAATATTTATTTTATGCATTACAAAGGCAATGGAATCGACTTTTAACTATATATTTGGGAAAAGTTCACATTCATCGTTGGATTTGTTTTGTAAACATTTGCTGCTCTGCTCAAATTGTTGTGTTAACAATAAATATTTGTGTTAAGCCGGCGGCCAGCCGCCGGCCAACGGCCGGCCGGCGGCTGAACGGCCGGACGGCCAACGGCCGGCCGCCGGCCAAACGGCCAGACACTCAGCCGGGCCGGCCGCCGGCTCAAAAGCCGCCGGCCGGCCGGCGGCCGGCCGCCGGCTTCCCGGCCGTTCTAAAACACTACCACTAATATGTACGTTTAATACCGAAAGCAGAAATGGATCGTGAAAATACAAAAAGACAACCTCTCAAGGGGCGTAGGTGTAGGGCCAAAAGCTGACACTTTCTGATAAAATTCATTCAGAGAAAAATTGCTAAAAATTTTCAGCGGTCTGATAACTTCCTATATATTTTATATCAAGTAACAAAACGTTTCTCCTCTTTCCAATGGCATATCATTATTTTATATTGAGAATTGAAAAATTCTACGCAAAATTGTAACTGTACCAAATTTTCAACAGCTCGGAGAGTCTTGACACAGTCCTGGCAAATTTGATGCAACTCGTGTTGTCACAGTATTTTTAATACGTATTTTATACAGCACTAAATCCCAACAAGTGTGCCCGAATGTGGGCGTAAATATTTGTATGCTGTTGCAGCTTGAGAGAAACTTCAATCTTGACAGCACATTTTACAGGGAGTCCTTATCTTGTAAGTTTTGCTCAGGATAAATATTTTCTGCTCCCATGGGCCCCAGTTTGCGTTCTTTGGCTAAATTTACCCAGAGTTCAGATTCAAATCATCCTCTGGTAGAAAATTAAAACAATTGGAGCCAATTGTTTATTGAACTCGGGCTATTGCTTTACATCATTTGCTTACTCGAAACAAATTTAGTTCCTTCAAAATTCTATAGAATTGATTATATATGTGAAATTATACATAGTATATATACATATGCTGAAACGATTGTATAAACCACTAGTCCTCACCACAGAATGATGCAGAATAATGTGAAGAAACGAATCTGCCTAATTTAGCAGCACCAATATTCTAAAATTGTCTGGTCAACCAAGGGGGGCATTTAGTTATTTATTTCCGGGGAGCAAAGCGAATTTATTCGAAAGAAAAAAGAAATAAAGAAACAAAGTGTTGTATATGACAATAGAAAATTAGGAAAAACTTAACTGTTGTGAAGAGATTTGATAGACCTATTGATTGTTGACTACATTTGTAGAGACTACAGACGTCTTACACGGTTACATGTTGGAAGATGGGTCACAAAAAGTAGTTATTCGTAGCTAGGCGTATGAAATGCGGTTCAGGGGCACTAATATGTGCTAGCTAGGCCTAATTAGCAGTAATTAGGTAATAATGAATGAATTTTGAAGTTTTTTTGTGAAAATATAACTTAGGTTTATCTGAAAGGCAATTTTTTCCTGGTTCTGAAAATCCAAACCCGGTCTTTTAACTCCCAATAATGCGAAAGATATGGGTCAAAATAGTTTTGTAAAGTTAAATTTTAATTCTTTAATTTTGACCTTACGTAAACTTTGTTTTAACTGGGCGTAACAAACACTTGTTGTTACGCCCATTCACACTTTCATTCATTCCCCTATCCATTCTTGGGCTTCTGTTGGCCCTCTCCCAGCGAAGACTTGCCTTGCAGAGGAAGACTTAGTATACACCTTAGAGGTGAAAATAGGTTCGGAGGGGGCATAACCCTCTCCCAAATTATTAAAATAAAAAGAAATTAAGTGATCTTAGGTAGTTTCGTACGTAGATTATTAATATTTAGTTTTAGTTAGCTAGAAAATTAGGTAACTCTTTGTATGCACAAGTTTTGCGCAACAATTGCCCTCCTGTTCCTTACGGTAGGGACTTCCAGCTCCAGTGAGGGAGAGCAATTGTCGCTGGGATTAACAAAGCGGTCTCCCTTGTTCCTGGCCAAAAAATCGTATCTAAAAGGAAGAGAAAGGGGCCTGTGAATAAGGGAGCGCCTGAAAAATATAAAACACAAATTTTACAAAATCTTACAGCAATAGTAGTAGTTAATATTTACTTTTTTATAATGGGCCCCGAGAGGGCATTATTTTGTATTGTTTTGTTTTTCATTTCCCAGAAATTGATATTTTTATCAGAAACTTTCCCCTTTGGTTACCTTTATGTGTTAATCAAAAAGTCTAGAAAGTTTCTGGAAATCCAGCTCTAGAAATTTATCACACAAAGGGGTCATAATTCTAGACCCCCATAAATCTCTATTCCGGTGGGCCAGGCGTGCAAACAGCCCACGTCGGGTCTTCGCTCACAAAGGGGATTTCCAGAAGAGTCTGGAAATCCCGTCCGCTTCAAAGAGACCCGCAACAGGCGTGAGGTCGGCTGACTGGAAATTCAAAATTTCCAGTCAGTCTTTGCTTCAGCTCCGGCCGAGAGCGGCCGTGTATCCCCCCTCTCTCAGTGCGTCTCCTGGTGTGCCAGCGTTTTGGCCGGAGAATCCCCAACGCACTTTTCACCCCCCATAGGACCAGGAGTTCGGACCTCCTCTAGCCCACACAGGTCAGAGGAGATGACATGAGTGAACACGAAGCAAAGACACGCACGATCTAGGGCCATTTGAGCGTATTATGCTCGGCCATTCGCACAAGAAACACAATTTCTCTAGGTTTTAGGAGGCCTTTTTTGGCCTATTTTTACCTTTGTTTTTCGGCCTTCGGGCCTCAAACTTTTAATCAAAATATAGCCCTTTTGGCTCATCATTAATTGAAAATTAGCGAGCCCTCGTGGCCAGTTTTTTTACCTTTTGCATCAGCGAGCCCTCGTGGCCAGTGTTTTTTATTTTCATTTTTATCAGCGAGCCCTCGTGGCCAGCATTTTTTTATCTTCTTATTCTAATCAGTGAGCCCTCGTGGCCAGGCATTTTTTCCTTTTTCGTGTTTTTGGGGTTTATTTTAGCAATGAAGGGATTTTGAGTGGGGACCCACCGCTGAGTTGTGTTAGGAGGTCCATTGGCTATGACCTCGTGTTGCATCTGAGTTATAGTAGGAACAGTTTCTCCCCACAGCCGGCAATTAGGAATTGCCGGCCGTATTCATAAAGATAGGCGCTACCGAAGTTAAAACTGTTGTCTGTAATTGTGTGATGTAACTTGTGTAGGTCGGCTACCTAAAACTAATAGGAACTAAAATCCAGAAATCACTTTAATTATTAATTATTCAGCCTTTTTGAGGGGAATGGCCGGCTTCCCCAAAGTTAATTTAATCAAGCTGTCCTTAGCGGAACTGGTTATTGTTGTTTAGTAATAGTTTAGTAATACGAGCAATTATTACTCGTCTAGCTTTCCAGCAAAATTCTCAAAGTTTCTAATTTCCAGTCTCGGTTAAAATCACAAACTTACAAAATTTGGGCTCCAGACGGAGACCTGTTGATTCCAAAACTAGAACAAAATGTGCATACAAAGGATAGGTAGATTTAGGTAGGAAAGTGTAAGATTTGTATTATGCTATTCAGTTGCAGTTGCGTGCGTAATTGTTGGTGTGATTGTGACCATTATTGTGTGAATGTGAATTCTAAATTTACGTAATTGGCTTCTTGGGTAAATTCCTTATGGTTTATGAGGTTCCAAGTTTAGCCCCTTTTTTTCAAGTGTGAATTCTGAACCAAAATTGTGTGACTGTGAGTGTGATTGAGGGCTGACCATGTAAACTCCCTTTGTTTGATAAGGGTCTTGGAAATGCCAGAATGAATGCGTAATTACTCAGATATTGGGCAGGAACCGGGCCAAATTGAGTAGTAATTTGGCTCCTAATCGCAACTAATCAGGGATTTATTTCGGTTAAAGCCTAGACGCGTGTTTGACGTGAAATTGCCAGTTTCGGAGTGAATGCAGTATGACGTTTTGTCTACGTATTGTTCTGTTTGACGGTTAGGGCAGATTCTGCAGCCTAGGGTCACGGGGACCCCGTATTAGGTCTGCAGACCTGTCGGATTTCCGGTCATCTGTGTAGGTTGCCCTGCGATTAGGGAACGGATGAGCCGCAACCATGACATCCAGCACTAACCGAGTTAGAAATGTAGCTAATGCACAAAATAATGAGAAATTTAGCACAAATAAATAACTCATAATAAATGTCCGTTTAGCGGACTATGAAGGTTTTTGGGTTATAATTTAGGAAAGTGATTTTTAATTATCTCATACTGTTGTATTGTTAGCTAGAAAGATGTTATTCTGTGTAGCCTTAGTTAGGAACAAGGGTACCCATTATCTTGCTTAAAATAGTTGTTAGTTTATAGTTTGTAGCTTTCATTGGTTAAGTTATATCGGTCGTAATGTTCAGTGTCAAAACACAAAAGAATAATCCAAGCTAAACAAAAGCAATAGACCCGTACTGAGATTCGAACTCAGGACCTCCGGATTCGGGGTCCGGTACTCAGCCAGTGAGCTACACGGGTTATGTTTGAACGAGTTCAAGCTAGCCTATGTACAAAAGCAATTTAGCAACCCAGCACGTGTGCAGTTCAGTTAGTGCATTATATGTGCAAGTTACGCATATGTGAAAGCAAACTCTAATTGTGTTTTTCTCATTAATTACTTAATATTTTTTGGTGCTGTAAGCACAAAAAATGTTCAGCTTTTCAAGCTCTACAAGAATATGTAACTTTCATTTAAATTCGTGTTCTTCAAAACTCCTCAAATTTATATGCCAGTTTTGCACAAGTTTAAACAAGCTCAAGTGAAAGGGTGGTAGATTGCGCGTCTATCACTCGGCTGGCTGCCAGGGTTGCCAGCGCCGGATCGAATAGCGGTTCGGTACGGTTCCCCGAGCTTCTTAGGTAGTTATGTGGAAAGTAGTTAGTTATTAAGTTCGGCTAGGTCGGTAGGTCGGTAAGTAGGGATTGCGTAAAATGGCTGCTGAGACAGTGAGTGAGTGAGTTTTTGCATTTTTGGTAAGGAAAACAGTTAAAACTAATTCTATGCAAAAACGACCCACAAAGCAGCATATTAATTTATTTTATTAGTTCAGGTAGGAAAACTGATTAGCCATAGAATGCTAAATCAAATAATCAGCAGTATTAATTCTTAAGTTAGCATTACGTAGGTTTCAGTAGTTTAATATACATAGGTAAGTAGGCAGTAGCTAGGTTAATTGTAGTAAACGGCAAATATCTGACCATCTTCCAACATTAGAAATTCAGTCAAAAACGTCAAGTTTTGTGCAGGTTTAAGATTAGCAGCGGGCCACGCGAAACAAGCCTGTTTCCCGTGGCAAATCACAGAAATTGGGCCAGAACCAGGCCAGAAATACAAGTTTTGTTCGGTCATTTAATCTGTTCAAGCGAACCTGTAAACTTCTGTCAGAATCCGTTTGTATTAATTTAAGACGGGCCAGACGGCCCGGTATGCGCAAGAAACGGAAGGAAACAAGCGAGGTTTCCAAGTAATGTGCTAATAGCGAAGTTTATACGTCTTTAAGAATTGTTTCGTCCAATTGCAAGTCATCAAGACCTAATTTGGGTCCAGACGTGAGAGCATCACGAATCGTATTGTCTGCACAAAGAATTACCTCAAGTTTAAACCAAAATCAACAAGTTGTACTCTAAAGTGGCCAAGAAGGCCTGTTTTGTGACAAGAAATTACTAAGAACAGTTAATTTTGTCAAAAAGGCAATAGCCAATGGTTTTGTGTCATTTCGTCATTTCACAACTTCAAAAGGGGCCCAAAATGCGCATTTTGGGCCAGGAAAGCAAAAGAACGAGTAATGGTTGCTGGGTTAGATTCCCGCACCGTGACCTTGTACTAATGGGTTTTAACCCATTTGATTCAGGTGCGGACGATAAGCCAACGCTGTCTTGCCGGATCTGGACGATTTAGCGATAATTGTGTCAGTAGCCTGTTCAGGAACAGTAATCAGTGGAATCTGTACCGGACGGAGACAGTCCTAGTCAGATAATCAGTGGAATTCTTAAGATTTTGTCATAGTGTGGAACCTCATCAAAGTACATTGACCGGCAGTGGCAAAGTTGTTGGATTGAGAGCAGAGACGGCGTAGCGAGCACTTCAAACCTGATCATTGGGTGAACCGGAACTTTTGTCATAGTCACCAATTAATAGTCAACGCTAAAAAAGCCTAAAATGTGTCTGAACCTTTTGACCGTTACTTTCGTTATCCCGGAAATCCTTTTCCCCCTGTCCCGAAACTAATCACCAGACGTCCCAATTCCTAGCGAAGACAAGAAGATTATTCATTGTAACTGTGTTAATTTTCCATTAATTAGAGATAAGTAAGGAAGGACTACCTAAACCCCCCAACTGTTTCGCGTTCCTCAAATTCTATCCCACATAGCATCCCTGAACTGAGTGTCGGAGCGAAAGCGGTGACCGACTTTCAGGGGCTCACCCAAAGACCGTCCCTAGGTTAATAATTAGTAACTTAGACTATTGTGATACTAGTTTGGCAGTCCTATTGTAAGGGGACGTATAAAGAGTAACAAAGCACAAGCATATAGGGAAATTGAGTTAGAAAGAGTTAGTAGAGTAGAAGGGTGTAAAAGGCGTTAAGAGTATCGACCTTGTCCCAATAACTTAATCAAAGTTTGTAATATTATTCCAAATTGGAATAATATTAATAGTAACCTACAGGGAAATATCTTGCAACTCTGGTACAGTAAGTTTGTACTGTATCTGTTTGTACTGTAACCTAATCGTTAGTATTGTAGTGACTGTTAGTTTAAACGCACAGAATTGTACTAATTGTAATTGTAGTGTTTTCATTAAATTATCCGTTTGTTAGTTACCGAGTCTTATTACAAGCAACAAAGGCGCGTTTGCCTTCAACTACGGTGCGTTTACCGTCTAATCCTATTACAAGCAAAAAAAGGCGCGTTAGCCTTCACATACGGTGCGTTTACCGTACAACTACTAGCCACAAGAAAGAACCAAAGATCCGGTGAGGAAGAACTCATCCAAAGCCAGTGCTATTCACGGAAACAAGTGCTGACCCCGCTTGCTGTTCAATTGGAAATCATCAAGGAAGCAAGTGCTGACCCCTCTTGCTGTCCGGTTGGAAATCAACTCAGGAGCCTCAAACGAACTCACCGACGAAGACCCCTACTAAGGTTGGCTGCAGAGAATCTCTGATTTTGGAACACCACCTTTCAGAGATCTGGTGCTTAAGTCTGCTTCATTGCGAACAGACGTGCTGACCTTCCGTGTAAAGAAGAGATTAGAGTTTAGAACAGATCGTGTTTTTGATCTTGCTCACTTCATTACACGGTAAACCAGAAGGATTGGAGCCCCCAGTGAGGACAACCTATCCTGAACAGAGAAGAAGAGACCAACTTTGAAGGAACCCCAGTGAGGATCCATTCCTGCAAACTCCAGTGAGGACCTATCAATCCTGAACAAAGATAGAGTAATTGGAAATAAGGTAAGTAGTCTAGTGAGGACAGCACGACCCAACAGAAGAAGAATTAAGCTTAAGCGAGGATCAACCTTAACCTTGACGAGAAGTCAACTTCGTCCATACCGACTGGTGCAAGAAGAAGAAATGGATCAGCTTGAACAACTCAATGGAAACGGGGATGGACCCCCGAACATTCCTCCGCCTGTGGCACCTGGTTTTGGCCAGCCTGGCCATCAGCCTAATCCTATCATGCCGCAATGGAATCAATGGCCAAATTTCCAGAACGGAAATGTGGAAGATCTTTTGGGACAATTGCGCGATAGCATTCAGAATCAAGCCATAGCAGCGTCATACCGGGATATGCCCTGCTATTCAGGAAAAGATCACGAAAACTTCGAAGATCATCTTGCCAACTACGAGAGATTCAGTCAAAGGCTTAACCTGGACGAATATCAGAAAGTGATGAATTTCTCCTCTACCCTTAGGGGTCGAGCGGCAGAAATTTACAAGTGCATGCCCAGGGGGGCTATGCAGCAAGACGATTGGGAAGCCTCTGTGAGGTCCCTCAGGTCCCTCAGGGTCCCATATATTCCCCCGCTCACTGACATGCACGCTACTGCCAAGCTGCTGAGCATTAGGCAGATGCCACATGAGTCTGTGGCGGACTACTCCCTGCGGCTACAGAAGTATGCCCGCATAGCCTGGGATGATCGAGGAGATCCAGAGTTTTTAGAAAATCTGAAATTGAAGACCTTCCTGATCGGACTCAGGAATGAATTTAAGCCGCATGTCCCGATGGACACAACCGAGTATTCAGTCGCATTCACGAAGGCGCGACAAGCCGAAGGCGTATATCCCGGAGAGGGGACGCCTGCCTTTTTAGAAGTGGACCCTGAAGCCGCTGTTCCTAGCACGAGCCTTACAGGTCCAGCCTTGCTAAATACGATCACATCATTGGTTCAGAGCACGGCCTTGCTGGCAAATGAGATAAAAGGAATCAAGATTGCTGGATCAGAGCAGTCCAGGCCTGCTCCGCAACCTAAGAAGGGAAACGACAAGATTCCTTTCCCGAATGATTTCAGATGCTTCAACTGCGGACGAGCGGGGCACTCGAAGCGCGAATGCCGGTCACCTGGAGGTGGTGCTTACCGGCCCAGAAACGATTATCCTGGACCTCCGCGTCCTAACTATGGATCCAACGGCAACGGAAACTCAAATCAATTCCGCTCCAACAATGGACCTCCCCGGTACCCGTCCAATGGGTATGGAGGAGACCGAAACCGGAACGAAGTTTATCCGCCTAGACATGGGCCTTCAAATCAACATCAACAGTATCCACCGCCTAGGCCTCAATGGAACAGGAGTGATGTGCGGAATGCCACAGAGGCAGTGAATGCCCCCTATGGATCACGATTTGCCGATGTTGGACAGCCCCGAGGTGGGCCTGCCCTAGTACAGACAATAGCCGCTGAACCCGAGGGGAAGTCAGGGTACTTTCCCCCAGGGCCAACTCAACTGCCTACTCAGATCTTACAGCTGGAACAGGAGATCAAGGATCTAGGAGGACAGTATTTCGCTACTCCTCCCTACGTCAAGATGGAGCAACCGAAAGGTAAGACTGCGTACACGTTGAACACGGATCAGGAAGCAGCGGATTCTGAAACGGAGAGATTGGACCGAGAGCTCCATGCCCTGCTTATGTATCAGAAGCCGATGTCTGTCACGTACCCGAGGACGCATCGGTTGGAAGAGCCACAGACCATTGAATATGGATATCCCTCGCCTGTGAAGAGGAGATCATCCGCTGAATCAGGGGCTGCCCGTCCTACCACTGGAGGGAGCTCGGAGAGAGAAAGCTCTTGTTCATCTGAGAAATCGAGCACTGAGTCTGCGCGGCAGACCCACCCAGCGGAAGAAAAAGCTACTGATCCGACTGGTCAGCAGCCGGAAGAGCCTGGAAAACTGCTCAATGGCCCAAGTTGGAGGCCCTCAGTCCGGGTACCTGAGGGAAGACCGACGCAAGTCAGAGGACGTTCACTAGGACGTGGACGCGGACTGAGAAGAAGTCCCTGGAGTCAGGATCTGACTCAGTGTTATCCAGCTCCTCGTTTTCAGTCGGTACCGCCGCCAGATTCCCTAACTATCGGACTTGGCGAAGCCGTACGGGAATTTCGCGTGCAACCCGGGTTGTCACCCGCTCCACAATTGGAGGCTATTCTTAACCAACAGAAGAAGTTGGTCCAGTCATCTCAGACGTCGTTGGCAGGATCCGATGAACAGCCAAGATCTACGGCGGATATGCCTACCATCATGCAAAGCGCACAGAAGGTCCTTGCTCAGGGTAGCATGATCATGGACATGTTGCGCGCTCCTTTAGTATCTGAAAAGGAGCTAATAATAGGTCAAAATAGTCAGAAGAAAGAAACGACAAAGACCAACTCTGCGGAACCAAAGAAAGAAGTGCAACATGCACCCAACGACCTTGAAATGGGTCCAGTTATGAAATTTGCCAGAAGAGTATTGGACCGACTGGGAGTCAGGGTTTCCGAAGAGGAACTGACTTGGGCATTGGACCCCAGCATTTTCATGACCGAGGGCGGTCCCACTACCTCGCGTCAGATGGAATACCGGATCAGTGACCTCGTCAAATACCCGGAACGGGGAAGATTCAAAATCATTGACCAAGAAGCCATTTACGAGGTCACTCGGCGGATTCTGAAGAGACTCAGGAAATCTGTGACTGATGAGCAATTTTATTGCAGTCTGGACAGTGATGTTTTGGAGGCCTCTGAAGGTTCGCCTCACGCTGCCAGACTTGACCTGTGGGTTGAGAATTTCCTTAGCCCATCCATGCCTTTGACCTGGAAGCAGATGGAAGCCGACGAGGAGGATGCTGATTCCTTGGCGGAAGAAATTAAAGAATTAGGTCAGCATGGAGTCATGGTACTGGATTCACCAGACGGGAGTTCTGACGAGTCCTTTAGTTCTGACAGTTCAGATGGAACCGACGAGGACCTGGAACACGCAGTGAACAAGCTCCAATCCCGAGGAGTCCGCGTGAACCTGAACGCAGTTGAGCCAGTCACTATCAAGACCAAGAAGAATCGAGGAAGTAAAAAGAAACGCAAGAAGGTTATCAAGAAGATAAAGAAAGTATTAGGGGAGGTGCAGATCCCTAAATCCGACCTGTGTCCCCAAGATATCAAGTTTCTGCGCAGACTTCTGAAAGACGTGAGAACTAAAGAAAGAAAACGTGCTCGGAAGGAAGAGCGGCGCAAGTGGCAAGTGAAACAGGAGAAAGAGCGTTATTGGGAAGCCCGAATGGAAGCCATTAATGTCGTCAGGCAAACTACACCCAGCCCAAAGCGGAAATCTCCCGCTCCGGACCGTCAAAGCACTTTCCGATCTAGTTCCGTTCCTGCCGTGGCGCAATTGCCGAAAACGGAGACTAAAGAAGTCATTCCCAAAGACGAAGAAATGAAAGGACCTGTCCCAAAGGCGGCCGGAAAGCCTAAGGGCATACGGGCTCTTCCTGTGCCCATTTTGTTGATGTGGGCCGTGTTTGGCCTAGCTATTGCAATGCTGATACCCCGCGTTAACAGCCAGGGTGGAGATGATTACTTCACACAGAGGGCGAAGGCAATGAACACTATGGTGTCTACCAAGTGGGGATTAGCTCTATCACCAAAAAGGTTTAATGGCCACCTATACCAAGACGGAATATGTTCCAATCCTGATTCACCTGAAGATGCCTAAGCCACCGCACATAGCCAAAATGCGAGCCTGGCTTTCCTTTTGCTCGCTCTGCGGGGGCGACTTCTCATCCATTCCCGAGAAGTTGCAACACCAATGCAAGAAGTGCGACACACCCCGCGACCAGACCATAAGCGGCTGTCCGCACGAGCCACATTTGGATGGATTGGTCAGGAACGTGACGGAAGAATATCACGAGATGTATGGTGGAATCCTGAATACGAGATACTATTCGTCAGTCATGAAGATAATCTGCGACAAGAGTCCCATCCTGTGCAACACCTCAATACCACAGTACCAGCATTACAACGAATCTCTCTACGCGGACCATGGTTATCAACATGTGCAGTCCAAGTTCCCGTTGCGCCGAGATAAAAGGGCTATTGGAATCATATTAGGAGTGGTAGGACTGGGACTGTCTATTTCCAACACCGTGCATCTGGGATCCATGAACAACAAAGTCAACGCCCTCATAGAAGCCACACAGAAGTTGGACGAACAGGTAATTGCCCATGAAGAATCTCTTGAGAAGCTGGTGGAAGCGAATGAGAATGTCTACTCATTCATGCATTATTCATTGCAAGAACTTGTGGGACTGATCAATTCAGCCCGATGCGAGGCTCTGACGATGAGTACACAAGTGCAGTATTCATTGATTGTGTCTAACTTCGAGCATTCTCTCAAACACAGCATTGACAGCGTCATGGCAGCCGGACTTGATGGGAGAATATCCCCAAGCCTTATCAACTTCAAGATTATCCGCAACATAGTCCACGGCCATGCTCAGCTGAATCAGTCAATTCTGCGGGATGAGCCTAGCCTGATCTACAGATTTGGAAAGATCTACCCAGTCAGGATGGATATTCGGAAATTGCTGTTTGGTTTTATCATGGAGATTCCTACCCCTACACGGGAAGATGTGGCGCCTGTTTACGAGGTCAGCAATGTTGGCTATAATGATCCAGCTAGCCATGCGCAAATAAAAGCTCCAGTTTCGCGGTATCTGAGGCATGAAGCCACTCATAAGAATTCTGAGTTTTCGGAGATCAAACTATCAGAATGCCAGGCATCTTCAGGATTATGGGTTTGAGGACCAGACGCGTTAGTCGCCACCCCACAATCCGCGTGTCTCAAGGCTATTGTGTCAGCCACGCCTATTGATACTGCAAACTGCCGACAGCAGATGATGGTCAAGGTCTTGACCCCAGATACGGATTTTGCCTCTACACCTGCGGGAGTACTGATCCGGACAAGTCATCCAGAAATCATGGTAACTCAGCCTCCGCAGCTACAACACGTATCACGAGGAGAAACTATTGACGTGCCTAGTCACGGAGTAGTTTGGTTGGAGCATGGTACTTACAACCATATTATTATTGATGACCTGGTACTGACTAGTGCCATTGAAGTCGTGCAGTACTCAGCACCGTTAGTAACGTACCGAGTACCTTTTGAAGCTCCTAAGCTGGATGCGGTCCCAATCCACTTCACCGATTTAGAGCGGGCGGAATATGAAAATCGAGCCGTAAAGAAGATTCTGAAAGAACTTCACCGCACAGCTCCATTACTGATTCATCCGCTCAATATGAATGTTTGGACCGGATTCGTGATTGTCCTGGTCTTGATAGTTGTGGGCATAACCATTACCATTTGGTTCTCACCTTGTCTTGGCGAAGTCAGAGGAAACCTCGTCCATCGGGGCCGAGAATCGTTCCTCGGCCCCGCGGGTACCCGCGGGTACCCGCGGCCCGCGACCAACTCTGGGAATACCTGTGATCGGTTTGTTGCAACTTTTGCACGTAATAGCTCTGCTCTATTGAAAAGGGCCTATGTTTAACACATGCCTAGCTATGTACATTTTTTGCTTGCAGAATAAGCAAACTAGCTTTTGCAACAACAAAGTTATACAACGCTATTGTTAAAGTTAATGATTAATCTGTAGGCGAGCTTTTGTTCTTTGTTTGCCAGTTCGGTACAAATTTAATTTACAAGGCTTTTAAATCCCTCACGCAATTTTAATATTGCTGGAAATAACATCGCCGTTTCAAGAAGTTTCAAGCTCAGATCGTTCGCTGGTAACTGTTTGTGGCCGCATTGCCTGTGCAAGTTTGCTGTCTCGAAAACAAAGGAATTCTGGGATGGCAGAATGTGTTTAAAGCTTTGGCACGCAGGCATGTTGAAGCTAATTGGATGACTGTGCAATTGGATGGAGGTGGTGTGGCAAAGGGCTTTAATTTGGCATACCAGAACCAGCGGATATGGAAAACGAAAAGCTGTTACACTCTCACTGTGTCTAGGTGACAAGCAACGTTAAAGCGAAATTCAGACAATTCTCGGCTGAGGAATCTTGCTCTTTTTGGGCACTGCTTGTTACAAATGTTTTGTCTTACTAGTACCTTAGGAGCCGGTGTGCAACTTCTTTTTATCGTCTATTCTAACCATGTGAACCCATCCGAGGCCGCCCGGGGCCAAAGAGTGGGTATTATGTGAAGTTAACACCGACTAGAAAGATATAAATTATATTTGAGTTGCTAAGCCTAAGTGAATTTAGTATTGCATTTCGATAAACGTTCAACGATTTTACATTACTCTTGTCTAATTCTATAGGTCTGGTATGTAGTTAATAGTTAATCTTCGTCGGCTGGGGTAGTTTTTGAGTCAGTTGTGGTTGGGACTGGTTTGTGGAACGTTGGGTTCGAATTTTGGGGATTGTTCTTGATCGTTTGGGTAGGCTTGTTCGTTGTGTTGATAATTGCCGGATTTTTGGTGTTTAGTATAATTTTGGCAAAGTTTGTCTGGTTTTTCGGAGTTTTTGTATTTTGTATCATTTCGTTGTTGAGCTGTTGAAATTATTTAGTAAACGTTGTAATCGTCACATCGAGTTCGAGTTGGTCAAGATCCTCCAGTTCTCCAGCATCACACACCACCGGTATTCACCTGTATCTTAGGATCCTAATTAAATAATTCAAGTAGTCAACAGTATTTTACTAACTCTCGTAGAGTCAAACTTCGCAATGTGATAAATCATCGCCACCCCTGCTTTTTAATTTTCTCTTTAAACTTTCAAACACTGTTTTGTTCGTAAAATCAAGGGGTGTTTTCTACTTCAAGCCCCAATTCACATATACGTCACACATCCTACTCTAAAACTATTTAGTACACAAATTTGCGACAACTTGGTTTCTCTCTTTCTTTTCTCAATCTTTGATCTAGTTGCAGGTACTACAGTGTAAAAAATAAAAGAAAGACTTTGTAGCTGTACCGCTAGAATAATCAACTATTTGCAGGTTCTACAATCGGTAGTTCATGCCTATTTTCCCTAACTCGTGCCAATCTATGAAAAGAGTAGAATCAAAAGAATTAATTAGAACACGATCACTTTAATTGCGAATCTCAAAAATTAAATCCATTTTAAAACAGTTATACAAAAGTTATGCAACTAATTCAGACCAACGACGTAACAACTCCAATGAAATAAATACAAAACTTTGCCTCGGCTGCCACACAAAAGATTGGGAGATCCCACAACCTAACTAACCTACACCAACAAAAACCCAACACAGCCTCTATGTTTGAATTCATAAAATGTTTAAGTGTTACAAACTAGTCTTGTACCTAACCTTAATTTATTATTCAAGCGGAACTGTCCATGATTTCGGCAAGAAGAAAAGTGAAATTCAGACTATTTCCACAACAGTATTGCCACAGTAAACAAATATTGAAACTTAGCAAGTCTGGCATACATAACTTTACATCTCAAACCTAGCTTCTCAGCCAGCAACTTAACAGTAACGTCACATCTCCTCCAGCTATGTCATACATTGTAAGGTCATGCCGAATCCGTGCTCCTCCTTGAGCCCTCGTTCTGTAGCAGTAGACCCATATGTTGTATGTATAACTCAGTCTCTCCTGAGACTCATAAGCTGTGACACTTGTCTGTTAGTTAACTTGAGCCTCTCCTGAGTGACCATAGCATTGTCCGTATTAAAGTCTGTTAGCCAGTAAATAGCTCTGCTGCCGACTCGCTCCGTTACTGTTTATTAGAAAGGAGGTAACTCATCTCTTCACAATAGGTACGAGTACATTAGTAGAAGAGATGAGGATTCTGGCTCGCGGCACGGCGACGCTCGCGAGCCGAGCCGAGGCGGCAGCAATTTCTCCCGAGCCGAGCCGAGCCGAGCCGACCCCAACCAAAAATAGTAATTCGACCAAATTTCCCTGCTATATTTTCGAAATTGTTTAAATAAAATTGTCAATAATTTCAGTGAAGACTGTTTTTATGTCGTTTTCAATTTTACAGCCTAAAATTCTAGTTTCTTTAGCTTTCTCGATACCTTCCAAGCAAATGCTAATCTTAATGTTAGGCTGTCCTTAACGCCAATGTGTATAGTATTGATATATTTTAGTAAGAAATACTTTTGACATTTCATTTTTACGTCTCAGTTTTGGTTTCATAAAAAATCCTAGCTGTAAAATCCATTATTCTGTGTTTCTGAGTATTTGTAGCATTTTCATTTTATCAGATAGCGAAAAAGTTGTAACTGCTTCTAATGTTCGAGTATAGAATATGAACTTGAGAGGCTAAGGATAATTCTTAACTTGTAATTATAACTAACTTAGTAGTAGGAGTCCGTCAGTATGTAGCTGTTAATGAAGACTGTCAGGGAGGCTCAGTCAGTCACGCAAAACTCCAGTTAAGTAGTACTGTCATCCAAAGTTGCCGTCGCAGTTGTCTTTGCTCAACTTCATTGTTTCGAATCGATTAAGTTATTTCAAGAATGTTTCATCACTTTCTACCGCCTAAGCGTTTTCCATTAGTTTCTAATATCGATGAAGGAAAACGAAAATGTATGTAAGCATCCTGGCTCTCAAGTATTAGTGCTCATTCACAAACAACTATTAAACGATAAGACTAGTGACAACAGCTTTGAAGTAAGCCCTCATATATATGCCTTTTGTTTGAGTGTTTTCAATGACGTTTATGGAATTACATTTTATGACACTTTCATTCAAAGATAATAGGTTAGGTCCCAACTCTAAGCAAGAATCTTATTTTAATTTGCTTCCTATGGGCAGAGAAATATAGCAGTCTTTCTGCTCCTTGGTTAGTGCCGTCTGCTGTGGCAAGTTTTTAATCATTCTTTCGCCTAAAAACGCCCCGGAATTCATAATATAATTCAGCTTTAATGAAACTCTTTCACTTCAAAAAGTCAGTACCGGTTAGATTCAAAGAAACCCAGCTTGGCCACTGACTAGATAGTTTGAGTGCATGCTTTTTGAAATAGCTGTTTAATTTAATGTTCAGTTACAGATGACGCAATGTTTATTTACAAACACCTTTCTTAGCTTGGCTGGGAATAGTTACCTCTCCAGGAAAAATAATGTTACTACTAATGGTATTCTTTCTCCTCGTAAAAAATAAATCAAGTATGTGGTAACAGTGTAATTTTATTAACTGTGATTGCTTTTTCCTGCTGCGCCTCGGCGCAGCAGGTCTACTGTAATCAGTTTTGAGAGTATGTTTTCCACACGCTTACACAGTTATCCATCATATAGCAAAGTATGAAACTGTTTATTATTAATTCTTCTACTGAACAAACAAGTTTTCAGTTTTACATATGTAGAAGTTAATAGAGAGACTTCCAAGTTAGATTAAACATTCGAAAAACCAGTTTTGATCCAACTTGATCTTTGATCTCTGTCTTTTTACCTTTGCTGTCACTATGGCTAATTAACAACATTAAATAACTCCAATAATAACTTAGCACCTTCAACGCAATTAAATTTGAAACTTTTATGCTCATCAGTTCATGTCTTTGACGGAGACAATAAGAATTCAATGAACTATGTTTTGCTACTTCCCCTTCATGCGATCCCGAAAACTTTAATTTAAATAATTCATTGAAGAACTCGTATTAAGTGTGACCACAGTTTAACTTATCTACCTAATACACGAACGGTAACTGAGGTCAAGTTGCTGACAATAGACCGCAGATTATTATGAATAATAGTTCTGGACAGGGTTTTTTTTGGTTTTCGGATTTGCGTCAACCTTGCGTCCCGCTAAATTTAAGTTGCGTCCTCTTAAGAAATTTTGCGTCCAGGCAGAATTCTTGTTTTAGCGTGTTTTTTAGTGCAAAAATAGTTTTATTTAGGAAAATTTCGATAATTTGCTTTAGTGCAAAGCTATTTAGACTATTTAGAAAGCTGATGCTGCTTAACTGTACATACTGCACGATTACATGATTACCTACCTAGAATATAGATGCGCCCAACATACACGGCGGGGGGTGTGGAGGGCGGAGCCCCCCAGAAGTTGAAGAATTTTTTGAAATTACAGAATAATCCGTAATGAAAATGTTCAAAAAGATTTTATTTGGCGTCTGTTGCAGAACTTAGTAATTTTCGATATATATATATAGTATTGACACACATTATTCCGATATTTCAATGTTAGTTAAACTAATTAAAGTATTAAAAATTTATGAAATATTTAGGAATATCATTGAGAAGAAAGGTAGCAAATATTAAAACATACATTCGGTTTCGAAAACTTTGAGAACTGGTGATCCTTGATAGCAGGGTTATTGCAAAAGAGCACCGAGGGGGGTCTGGGGGGCGGAGCCCCCCAGAAGTTGGAGATTTTTCGAATTACGGATTAAATCAGTCGTGGAAATGTTTAAAAAGATAAATTTGGCAACTGTTACATCTATTCTAACTGAAGCTCCTAACGCTAATGCATTTTTGTGTTTATTGCATCTGTAAATTTTTGAGTTTCGAATAAATCAGTATCAATAAACAAAGAAGCGTGTATGCTTCGTGCTGCATTATTCACGGGCAAAATAGTGAAGCATTTGTAAATACTATTAACGTTAGTTACGATAAATTGATAGTGAATTGGTCGTACATAGGCCTTTTGTATTTGAAAATTTTAGAAAAATGGTAATCTTGCATTATTTTAAATTGCCATTTGTGTATTGTTTGCGAAAAACGTTTTTTTAGAAGAACCAAAAAATTTGGATATTCTGCTTCTGCTACAGTTACAAATTATGTTAATTTTGGGGTTTTACTTTAGTACTAATCTTGATCCTTCCTGACCTGTTGAATGAGAACAATATAAATGTATAAATATATAAAAGTGTATATAAATGCACCTTAGTAATCTCTATGTATTTATTGAAGTGAAATTCATGAGTTCGAAAAGATCTGATATATATGGATGGAGGTGGACGACAACTTAACAAATAACATGACATTGAGTAACATTGGGGCATGACCTTGCACCTTGGCATTCCATGACAAAGTCGGAAACACCGGGGGTCTGGGGGCGGAGCCCCCAGGACCCGAAGAAATTTTTGGAAAAAACTGAAAGATTGGTACTGGAAACATTTAAAGTTTTTACTGTTACAAAAGTGAATTTTCTCCCGAAATAATGTTGCGTCTAGCTTGCGTCCCGCTAAAATTTTATTGCGTCCAGATAAGAAACTTTGCGTCCAGACGCACATCTGGACGCAAAAAAACCCTGGTTCTGGAGCAGTTTACGAATGAATGTACAGTGAGACAGTACTCTGACTTTTAAAAGTGAAATGATGTGGTGGCGGTTTCCAATCTTTTAAACTTAAATTTTGACAATTCCTCAGTGGAACACCGCTGATCACGCCTTGCCTTATAAAATTGTTGTTGAAAATTAGGTGGAGACTGGAGAGTAGGTATAAGCATTAGTATCACAGAATTTGCATTAATACTTAAGGGGAATTCATGGCGGAGGGTATATAAGCTTCAGATATGACGGGTGTAGTTTCTGCTGTGAGTAAGTCGAGTATGATGCCGGCAACGTAGATACGTGTCAAAATAATGTATTTCTACTCGCAGCAGGGCTCTATATTTACAGTAAATATGGTCAAAACGGGCTCATTTTGCACAAAGCTCTTGCTTGTTATCATTTGAAATCAAGTCGAAAAATTCTCAAATCTTCAATAAAAGCGTAAAAATCCATCATGCTCCATATTATTAGTTTATTATTTAAACCAGTCAACATATACACGAAAATACTGATCAAACAGAATGCCATAAACTTGGATACATCACTGGTTATGAAGGTTCGGGTTGGGCCGAGAGTCGACTGCAAGTACCCGACCTTCTGTAACAAGCTGAAAAGTAATGTTTGCAATATGGTTACGAAACATATTAAGCGTATCTGCCGTAACAACGTCATCAGGGAGACTATTCCAGAATTTAACAACTCTTTCACTGAAATAGTGCTTTCTTACATCTAATCGAACAGGATTCACTGCAAGCTTTAAAGAATGACCTCTTGTAGGCATATCAGTAAAAGTGAAGAAATCATTAAAATCAAGATTAATTAAACCATACACAATCTTGTACACCATAACTAAATCGCGACGCTGTCTTCGCTGTTCAAGTGTTTCTAGTTGCACATGGTTTAGCCTGTCAGAATAAGAAAAGGTTTTGAGGTCCGGTAAACGTTTTGTAAAATTTCGCTGAACTTTTTCTATTATTTGAACATCTTTTTGTAGATAAGGATTCCACACTTCGGTAGCATATTTAAGCTTTGGTCTAACAAACGTTGTGTAAAGCTTCAGTAGGAATGTTCTTGATTTCGAATAAAAATTTCTAAAGATTAAATTTACCATTTGCAATCCTGTTTTGGCTAGGCTAATGCAATGCGTGGTAACTTTTAAGTCAGCTGATATTAGTAATCCTAGATCCCTGATCTCTGCAACATGGGGAATCTCCAAGAAATCCTTATAGTATGCTTTCATTGGGTTATTATAACCAAGATGTACAATGTTGGATTTTTGAAATGCTATTTTCAATTGGTTTTTCTTGGCCCAGTTCTCAATGTTCTCAATCAGTTTGGATCAAATCACATGACAAAACATCATTTAAAAAGCAATAAAATTTTGTATCATCTGCATAAATTTTAGCTGACATACACACTAGACAATCTTCAATATCATTCATGAACAAAGTAAACAATCTTGGTCCCAAAATACTACCCTGGGGTACACCGGAGACAACTTGCTGCAAACATGATTTAGCGTCATTAACACAAACGTATTGTTGTCTACCTTGAAGATAAGCTTTGAACCACTCCAACAACTGACCAAAAATGCCATATTTTTGCAATTTAACTATCAATTTTGTATGTGAAACTGAATCGAAAGCTTTTGCTATGTCAAGATAAAGAGTATCAATCAACATTTTTTGATCCAGAGCACGAGTCCATTCATTCAAGGTTTGTAGCAATTGGCTTACCGTTGACCTGCGTGGTCTAAAGCCATGTTGACTACTTGTTATTAAGCCATTACCTTCTGTAAACGAGCCAAAACTTTCGTCTACTATAGACTCCATTGCTTTTGAACAAGCGCATAGTAGACTGATAGGTCGATAATTCTGAACTTTAAATTTTGATCCCTTCTTATGTATGGGAATAATTTTTGCACATTTCCACTCCTCAGGTAAACAGCTGTTAGAAAAACTGAATGTAAATATTATGGATAAAGGAACAGCTAATTGGTTAGCAAATTTTACCAAAAACCATTGTGGGATTTGATCCGGTCCTGAACTAAACTTTGGCTTCATTTTCCTTAAATGTTTTAAAACAGTTTCCTCACTAAACTCACAATGTTCCAAGATAGAATTAGTTCTATTCTCGAAATCGAGGTTATTGCCATCGTCTTGGGTAAAAACAGATACGAAATATTCATTAAACGTATTCGCCTTAACTCTATCATCTGTTAGCAACTCGTTAGTTTCGGACAGTAGGACAGGAATTTGAGAAATAGAAGTTAGCTTAGATTTCACAAAAGATTAAAACATTCCCTCATTTTTACTATTAAGAACATACTTTTCTGCAAGAAATAGATCATTTCTCTTGCTACATCTTGCTTTCCGGGCAGCAGCAAGCCACATGTGTTTGTTTAGGGGAGTTGCGAATTTCCTAAATTTTCTATGTTTGGACAACAATATATTACATTTAAAAAGCTTGAGAATGACGAGACAACTTTAATGGCATAAATATTATAGTCGAATTGGTTGACCTACTGAAAAGTTTTGACAAAGAGAATAACTTAATTAGGAAACGATCATTTAATGTATCCACTAATTGTTCAGCCAATTTAACGAAATTAGCTTAATTGTTTCAAGAGCTAAACAGCATTCAGACTATGTATATGCAATAGGAAGGGTTTTACTGATTTGAGAATATTTTATGGATTGATAGTTAGCCGTTATAACTAACCCTGTCTCTGTCATGCCTGAATTTTTTGGGGCCAACGGTTGAAAATGGCCAGTGTTACATTTCTGGCTGCCATTTTTACTGAGAGCACCTACAGAACAGGACTGCACCAATTCATAAAGAATGCAATGCTCTACGTTTCTGTTAAGCATTGAATAGTCTGGGACTCAGAAAAAGTTAGATCTTTTCAGTACTGGGAAAAGTAGAAATTTTCAAAGCTTTCATTGCAGATAATCTTCATCTTCTTCTTTCTATTCCGGGCCCATCGTGCATGGTCTTAAAGCAATGTGGGAATCGTCAAAAACCAGCACACGTCTTCGCAGTTTATGCTTGATAATCCATGCAATGGTGAAAATAAGGTGAAAAAAGAAAATAGCTCAAAATTTTCCGAAATTTTCATTATAAGCGAAAAGCGGTGAATTTTCCAACTACTGTTTCAATATTGTTCTAAGATCTGGTCGACGTGTTGAAGAAAAAAGTAGCAAATACCCACTCCGCAAACCTTAATTTGGCCTTGCTCACCGATAAAAGGTGGTGAAAATAGCCATTTGAATTGTATCGACCGTGCGGCAGTAAAGGGTTAATAGGCATAATTACTACGACCCTATTTCTTTAAAGATTAAAGATTTTGATTAAAGGGGTTAACAATTTAAGTTAAAAATTAAGTTATAAATTCTAGTCGTAGTATCTTTAGTGCAGGATTAACTTGTTTAATCATCCGATTATTTTAAGTAGCCGATTACGTAAAATGACAAATTTTAATCATTTTACCTGGCATTAGGAAACATCGATAAAATTTTTTACATAGTTCAGCAGATTTCATCCCTATAATCCAGGAAACTCCAGAAAACATTTCTTAAAAACTGGCAGATTGAAAGAATCAAATTTAAATAAACAGAGATTAAGCAGCTCGGATTAAAAGTATCTCGCATACTTTTATTTCGAAGCGGCAATAATGAAAAAGGATTATATGTATTGAAATTTTAATTTTAGTTTCATTGATGAAATACTATTAAATCTAGAATTTTAACTCTTTTAACATGCTGAATTTGACAATAAACGCATTTAACATGCGTTTAATCCTATGTTCAGTTTCTTTAATACTGGTTAATTTTAATCTAATTTCAATCTGCTTAATCTTAACACTAAACGTAGGTAATAGTGTTTGAAAAATGAAACCTTAAACTTATATTAGAATGATACATTTGCTGCATAAATTTTCCAGTTAAACTGATATAATTGGTGCATAGTTTGTTTGGTGCCATAGAATGCAGTATGAATGATGGGGCTACGGTTCTCAAACCTTTGTTGCTCTTTCAAGTCTCGCCCAACGCCTGAAGAAATATTGTTGAGAGTTGCAAATGATCACGCATATTTGGACGAAGAAGAAAAATTCATTATCCGAAAAACCTTCAGTAAGTTGGGTCTGCTTGGTATTAGCTTTTGTTGTGTTGTGCTCCCCACCGGTTGCTGACCGGTGCAAAAATTTGGGTCTGATGTGGGAGACGTTTGAGCTGATGGCTAGAGATTTTTGGATTCTCTATTACCAGTAATTGAATGTTTGGACTACATAAAACTGCCAACTGACCTGTTCAGTCTGCAAAAATCAATCAGTCCGTCAATAATCAGTCTGCAAAAACATATATGTACAGAGGAAAGCGCTAATCACGAGCACTCATCGGCAATTACATAGAGGTATTACCGCTGACTGCCAAAACACCTAAATTTTAGCATAGCTGAAACTAATAAAATTATGAGTTTGATATTGAGAATACGCTAAGAGAAGATAAAAAGTTAGGCCAGGTTCATACTTGTTTTCCGTTTCTCCGTTTGTCAGTTTGTCTGGTTGTCCGGTTGTCCGTTTTCAAAAAAGACAAAGTGGTTCATACTCGTTATGCTGATTGTCCGAATTGATAGTGTCTGTTTTGCTGTTTTTAATACACTATTTAAGCATTTGCTGTATTGCTAGATTGTTGTTTCTGTTGTTGAGTCACCTGACACATTTTGTTAATACTGATTGGACACACATTATGTTACTTCTAATTGGCAATCTCTCCAAAAAGCTTTTGAAAAAGCTTAGAACAAAGCTACTTTTAAAGTAACTGCAGACCGCTCGCAATAATTTTACTAACAAATCTTAAAAACATTCGAAAATCAAATACAAACGTTAATTTGTCATTTCTGATTGGCTGCTGCATACGGACAAACGGAAAAAGTATAAAGGACAAACAGACAAACGGACAAACGAACAACAGCAACAACAACAACAAACGGACAGAATTATGAACCGGGCTTTCTTTGCTATGGCAGGCAACCACGTCCAAAATTATATCGGTTAAGCCTGAGTTTGATAAAAATTTGCAGTCATCGAAATGCAGTCATTTGATGTTTGATTATTAAGGCTGTGAGCAATTTATAATGTTTCTGCGAAGGAAGTGTGTCTTTTTGGGCATTACTTGCTGTTTTGATTATTGCTTAAGATCATCTAGCTTCTACCTGAATTTTCTGATTTTTTTCATGTTATATGTTATAAGCAGCACGCACTTAGCACGGCACTTAGCAACTTGTATATATGGTGCTTGCCATCGTTTCCATCTATTTTAGTTTCATTTTCCTTCTGTTTAAGAGGACATTTTGACTCGAAGTCCTGATTTGTCATGCCTTGTGGATCGGATAAAAGGAGAATCTTCAACGATGAAACTTGCCTTAGGAATTGCCGACCACGTCGTGTTTACACATCTGGAATCAGAAATCAGAGAACATATGAAAACGGTAAATCTGTCGTATAGTCACACACTCACACAGCTTAATTGGACATATTTTCTTGAAGTGCCAAACGAGATATTTGATATTTCATGAAGTGTCCGACAAGACACGTAGTGTACTAGATTGCTAAATACCGTTATTATACCGTTAAATACGGTTTGTTATTGCCTCAAAAAATAAGATTTGCGTGTTTTAAAATGATAATTGAGAAAAGCATATGTCAGCACGTAAATAAGGAATTAGCATGGATCAAATCATTGCAGAATCGCCCACTGTGGTAAAACTAAATATTTAACTGTGTTGTGCAGTCGACGCATAGGTAGATGCGTGTGATTGAGGGCAGGTTACACACCATCCTCTGTCCCCATACGCTGTTTGAATTAACGTGTTAAAGATATCGAAGTTAGTGTTGTGCGTTGGCCGGTGCGGCCAATGGCTGGCCAAGCCATTGGCCGTTGGCCGAGAAAATCGCGGCCAGTTGGCTTGGCCGGCCATTGGCCGTTGGCCGGCCAACGGCCCATGGCCAACGGCCCATTGGCTGGCCGTTGGCCGTTGGCCGTTGGCCGGCCAATGGCCTTTGGCCGGCCAACGGCCAGCGGCCAACGGCCAACTGGCTTGTTACCGATTGCTTTCTTTCTAATATTCCACCTCCAAACGCATTTTTCACTGAAATCGCTCAGTAAATTAATTCTTATTCTTGAATTATAGCTAGCCTCTTTCTTAAGTGGGCTGATATTCCGATTCCGCTTAGAGGAAAACAGGGTGGCAATTGTGTGCAGGTAAGGAAAAACTTGTTTTGGTCTAATTTACGTCAACATAAGTAAATCGGGTCTCTTGCGCAATTCCCCCCAGTCCTAAATTTTGATTTTTTGACCAATAACTTTGAAATTTTGTATGGGTGCATACTAGAGGCTAATAAATTCTAAAATTCTAAAATTTTAAAATTTTAAAAAATTTTAAAAAATTTTAAATTTTATTTTGTAAGGGATAAAGCTTTTCGTTAGCTCAGGATAAGCTTACATCTTAAGCTTATAACTTTAGCTTATTTTAAGCTAACGAAAAGCTTTATCGAAAAACGGATTAGGGATTCGTGCTCAGCACCCCTGAAAACCCCTGCATGCACGCTTTCAGCAAAAGTTTTTTCAAAAAAAATTTCGGTTCCCCTTACCAAAATAAAATTTAAATTTTTCAAAATTATTTCAAATTATAAAATTTTTTATTTTTTAATTCATCAGCCTCTAGTATGCACCCATACAAAATTTCAAAGTTATTGGTCAAAAGTTATGGCTGGGGGGAGGGAATTGCGCAAGAGACCCAGTAAATCTATAGGTGCTCCCAGACTCGCAGTCTGAGAGCACGAACTGTGAACGAACAAATTTAAGGTGGTGGTTTCCTTTTGTGTAAATTTGACCCTACAGGCTTCAAATCTTTATGAAAGTAGATGAAACTTTCCAAATATGCTATTTTGGTGCTCTTTAACATTCTCGGACCAGTCCCGCATTTTTAGGTGAAAAGATGAGAATTTTTCTATTTTTGGCATAATACTCTCAGTAGGCAATCGATACATCAGATTGGTTGTGATGGATGGAAAGAGGGTACAAAAACGAACATTTTTGCTTTTACAACCTTTGAGCTATCTCTCAGGGTTAAGTCAGTATAAGCCAAAAACGATTTTTGTGGTCAAAAAACGGCCATTTTCGAAAAAATCAGTTTTTTCAAAATAACTGCTAAATGCTACGAACAATTTTCGGTTATTTATACTCAATCAATACGCGGTCAAATTGCCCATTTTATCAGTGCCTATTAGCTGGGATTCGTTGCTTTAAGCTAGAGATTTGGTCGAAAAACCATTTTGGCAAAAACTGCGATTATTTTGTTTAAACAGCGATTTCTCAAAAACTACCCAATGGATTCGCGTGATCTTTGCCAGAATGAAAATTCGCACTATTGCGGAGGGACTTTTTTCTGGGTTTGAGTTAAAACGTCTCCAGTTGCGAGAAAACTGAATACAAAGTTGCGAAATTTCGTGTAACCGCAGATTTCCCGGATTTTCTGGAGTATTGAGGCTTGTTGAGCCAAATCCAAAAAAATGTCCCTCGGCCCATATGTCCTTCACACCATGGCACAAGAAAAAATTTTGGCCGATTCTACAGTTTTGAGAAATCCATGTTCAAAAATTTTTCGTCTATATTTAGCCTGTCAGATGTCAGCATGTCAGAACATTTTTGCTAGTTTTGTGCTGATTTTGCTGGTTTCATAAGCTGATGTGAATCTGCAGATTCTAAGCTTTAAAACGATGTATAAAGCTCTTTCCAACTCTCAAAATTGCGAAAGTTATAGCGTTTCAAAAGAATCACCACAAAAGCACTGCACCAAAGGACACCACCACCTTAATACTAAAGTCTGACCAAAAAATGTAGAAAGCGAAATTGTTTGCTTTATATCTCGTAAACGCTTCAAGATAACTGCCATAAATTATATATTTTCTGAACCGGAATGATGAGATCTTTCTTCTCGTGAAAAAATTTTTTTGAAATTTCCCGTGCGATTTCAAAGGGTGCCGCTTTTATATGTCCAGAAGGATTGGTAAATGCTACACCCACGATTTTTTTCAGGAAAATTTTCCCCTTGCCCGAATGTCCTACACACCAAATTTCAGCTTTGTTGGTTGAAAATTGCGTGAGTTATTCCATTTTTTAGATTTTCAAAATCCTTTGATCTTTGCCGCTTTTTCGACTTTGACTGGTTGTTACTCGCCACTCGCTCAACGAAAAAAATTTTTTGATTGGATTTTCAGGACCGCCTGGGTGTCCGCTTTCATCTGATATACGTGGTATTTCAAAATTTGAAAGTCGATTTTTTCGAAAAATACCACTTTTTGACCCAAAATTCCGGCAAAGCGAATCCACCAAAAGTGAATAAAAATAACATAATCATAAAGTTCATTATGAGCTGAATCCAACGATATAAAGTTTTCGTGGCTACGACTTATATTGCGCCAGCAATGAATTTTTAAACATTTCCCTTATTTCAAGCTGGTTTTTGGCTTCCTTTGATGTTGCCGCCTAGATTTACCTGAACCAGCGTAAACTAGCAAAAACCAGCTGAAATAAGGAAAATGTTTAAAAATTCATTGCTGGCGCAATATAAGTCGTAGCCACGAAAACTTTATATATTGGATTCAGCTCATAATGAACTTTACGATTATGTTATTTTTATTCACTTTTGCTGGATTCGCTTTGCCGAAATTTTGGGTCAAAAAGTGGTATTTTTCGAAAAAATCGACTTTCAAATTTTGAAATACCACGTATATCAGATGAAAGCGGACACCCAGGCGGTCCTGAAAATCCAATCAAAAAATTTTTTTCGTTGAGCGAGTGGCGAGTAACAACCAGTCAAAGTCGAAAAAGCGGCAAAGATCAAAGGATTTTGAAAATCTAAAAAATGGAATAACTCACGCAATTTTCAACCAACAAAGCTGAAATTTGGTGTGTAGGACATTCGGGCAAGGGGAAAATTTTCCTGAAAAAATCGTGGGTGTAGCATTTACCAATCCTTCTGGACATATAAAAGCGGCACCCTTTGAAATCGCACGGGAAATTTCAAAAACATTTTTTCACGAGAAGAAAGATCTCATCATTCCGGTTCAGAAAATATATAATTTATGGCAGTTATCTTGAAGCGTTTACGAGATATAAAGCAAACAATTTAGCTTTCTACATTTTTTGGTCAGACTTTAGTTCAAAACACAACTTTCAATACATGTGCGTCAATCTTATTATTGATAAAATTAAACTTCGGCTTCCGAAGTCTCCTGAAAGATTTGGAGGCAGTAGGATCAACTCAGTTTTCCGAGGAGCGGTCGGGTTCCATCATTTCGTCTTGAGTAGGGGCGTCGCCAGGTAGAAACCTGTCCTTGTCACTTGAGGTAGGGGAGGGAGGGTGGGATACATTTGGACGGTCGGTCCAGGTTAGCAGGCGGTTTTGCATTTAAAGGAAGTTCACACCCCATTCAACAGCATATTGGAATCCTTCTGACCCTGAATGGGGCTAATGGGGGTATGCTTCTCCAAGGGACCGGCTTTTAGAGAGGTCTACAGTCGTGGGAATTGTAGGCGCCGATATAGTTTACCTTGTTCGACGTTTTCAGGATACCGGGGACGGGGTAACCGTTCCATTAGCTCCGTATCGGATTCGAAAAGGACAAGAACCACTGTTTCGGAAGAAAACTCACATTTCAAAGATTAACAAGTTTAATGCCTGCAGTAGCAGTTTATGTAAATCTTGAAATCTTCCTCAACTTCTGGAGGGCTTCGTTTCGAAAGCATTTAGTTCGAGCACGCATGCAGTCCCGGGGTTTGGGAAAGTTTGATTTGGTGGGAATTGGAATTGAAAAAGTTAGATAGAACAAGACTAAATTCGATTCACTGATTTTAAATATGAGATCATGACACTGATCGAACAGCAATCGAAAAATTAAGAGTGGATATTTATCCGAATGCAAAAATTTTGGTTGCTTATGAGACAGTCTAACAGCTGTTAATTCAGAATCTGGTAACAAAACTCCGTAAAATCGAATTAAAAGATTTGTCATGCCGTTTTCTAATCCTGAAAACTATTTTTATACTAATAGAGACTTGTTTCGTTTTTCAGCTTTACAGTGATAACGTGCGATAAGTCAGACTGTCATATCCAACTTCGCACTCATTATTAAAGGGGTCGCTGAGTACAGAATTAGGCAGTGTTATGCTGCAAAGCTTCCGCAGTGCAAATCTTCCCTCAAAAAATTTGCAACGGTGCAAATCTCCTCCCCAACAGTAGTTTTTCTTTTTCATCGGTAAAAATCTTTCCCCGGGTAATGCATCCTCTAAACACAATTTCCAATCCACAACTTTACTCGATTTAGCTATGCGCTATAGTGGCTTTAGCTTGGCTGTACTAAAGAGAACATTAAATTCTACTCTCGCAGCTGCGTTGTTGCAAAATTAATTTGCATATTGTGCTTGCAAAAAATGGGTTACATAGCTAGGCCTGTGCTAAACATAGACAATTTTTCTGATTCAACAGACCAATTACACAGAAAAGATGCCAAAACCCATATTAGGTATTCCTGCTCCAGCAGGAATAAAAAATATATGATGAGACTGTCAAAGTTAACCGGCTAACAATGGCTAACTGTAATGTTAAAGATATAGCTAGCAAAGCGGTCAACAGATCCTAGTCCCCTCCCCTCCCCCTCTGTAGTAACTATATATATTCTCTCTCCTCTCTCTCTTATATATATGTGTGTGTTGGTATGTATGTATGTATGTATGCGTATACGTGTACAAAAGCTAGCTATCCGTTTTCGGTTGTGCATCTATGTTTAGCACGCCTTGCATACGCATTAAAAGGCAACCGTCTGATGCAATTACAGTAAACATTTACTGGTTACTGCGACACGGACATACTACAGTCATTGCTAGCCTGTATAAAGACTTCAACGATTATGTATTTTTGTTGCAGGCGTTATGGTAGAAAAGAACTTAACTCTCCGGATATTTCATTGTCTTTGGCAATTCTTATACGATTTGTTTATCAAGAAGGTTGTGATTCTAACACATTGTGTGCTTGGAAGAAATTTGCGAAGTTTATTGTTATTTGGACTAATGAAGGAGTGGAAACGGCTGCAGAAAATCCACTAAATGATATAAGCTTTACCGACGTGGACTCAACATAATGCATCTTGTTACTGTCGTTCTGTGAAATCACTTCTTAACAGATGATTCCTGTTGTCACGACTGCGGCTGGCCTGTCTATTAAGCAGAGTTGACGAATGGGATTTTTTTAGCGTTGTTGTCCCATCCCATCCCACTTAAAAAATTTTCTTTCCATCCCATCCCATCCCACTTAAAAAATTTTCTTTCCATCCCATCCCATCCCACTTAAAAAATTTTCTTTCCATCCCATCCCATCCCACTTCTTCACCGGGAAACAAATGCTGTCCCAAGTAATCCCATTACTGCTCATGCTTACTTACTTAGTTTAAACATACACCAGCAAACTCGTTTACTTTAGAAAATCACAAAGACTAGTGTAAGGCAGTGGGTAACCAGTAGCAGTGGAAACCGAGTCCGTATATTTCAAGTCAAATCTAACTTGAAGCCAACCAGCCAAACTGCTGTTCACTATCTGATTCACAACACTCGTTTACTAAACATATACGAATACGTACAATCCCTTCACTAGAGCACACAGACTGAGGCTCACAAAATCCCTTTTCACTCCAATGACCGGCCTCTTTCCCTGAGTCTAAAATCCAGACTCCTTGTTTACCCCCTTTCTTCATTCAGCTCCGTCTGCCTTCCCACTTTAAACTCCCTCATTGAGTCCCATTTGGCCATCTGCCTTAATCATGTTTATCTCCTACAGAGTCTGCCATGCTTAAATGACCATAATTTCCTCCCGAAAATAGAGAAGCATAAAATGAACGCAGATGGAGGAAAGACGTATTAGCGTCCCTCTGTTTAATTATGTTTTTCCCACAAATTTAAATTTTGAATGACAATTGCAAAGCGGAAGGGGGCATGGGGCATTTATCCTCACAACGAAATCTTCCCCTGTTTTTGAAAGAGGTGGTCCTCCACCTAAACAGAGAATGAAATTTCATATCGCACACAAATATTACAAGGTTAAGAAAGATGGGTTAGTGAACAGGGTGAATACATAGTGAATAGATAAATAGACAATAGAACACAAACAAATGGAGGTATTCAGAGTCGAGGTAAAAGTAAGGTGAAACGTAGAACAACGATAAATGTGAGTAAATTCGGGTAAATTAGTACAGAGAGTACAGAAAAAAAGCATAACTACAGAAACAAAGTGTATACGAATAAGCAACATTTAGGACGTAACAAAGATAAAGATAGACATGGATTACAGAAGTGTACTGCATATATAAAAATGGATATTATAGTCAGTCACCATAACAGTGTAAGGTAGTAAGGCGCGACCAGGATGTCGTAAATATGAAAGAATGGTATCATCTCGACCAGAGCGTCGATTTGTATCTATAAAGGTTACTGAGAGTTTTCCAAATAGATTCGCAGGATGTCACTCAATCTAGATGCGCCTGCGGAATTTAGATGTAAATCAGGGACTCCATTACGGAAACGGAAAAAAGAGGTATCTCGAAAATACTGATTGATTGGGAGAATTTGCACATTGCGCCAAGTTCCGGCCTGTTTTCTAGCATTAGCAACATAGCGCAAACTTTTGTTAACCTTGGTCAGAGTCTGTTGTATAGAACTGACAGGAATATTCAGATCTTTAGAGAAATCATTATGGCGAGGCAGAATTTCGCAAACAAATATAGAAATTGACGGATTTTCAGCAGAAAGAAACGACACATCACGCTGAAAGTGGCGCAGCACGTGTTTGGTGCTGTTGGGGCTAAGTGCTCCATCAGGAGCATACAGTGCTGGAAGATCTCCTTTAGGAGCGTGGCGCCGTGGCAAATTATTGGTGCCACCTAAGATGACAATAGATGAAAAGAGCGGACAGGCGCAGGCGCGTGCAATTTTCACAATATGTTGGATGCGCGCACCACGCAAACAAAGCACAACTGTGGATGGCGGCAGCTGCAGATCTGCTCCTAGAGAGTCACAAACCACCAAGGTGCCAGTATGCAGAAAATTGAGACGCAGCTGAAGACGGACTAGGTTTCCGAGAAGGTTAGGGCGGGGAAACGGTTGGCCAGAGCGCCAATTAGGACCAATAACATAGACACCACTGGCCCAGCCCGATGAATCCCAGCCTGATTCTCCCAAAGGGGCCCATCCGGTATTTAGTAAGTGCTCAGAGAGGGCTGCATTTTGAAGAAATTTGGAGAAAAGAATGCCCTGCATGACATATACTTTGACAATGTCCCACCAATCGGATCGAAAATTTTGAAATGTACGGGTCGCACCTTCCTGTTTACTGGCAAACCCGTTACGAGGACCTTTGAACGTGCGAATTTTATTTGCCTTTTCATTCTCCTCAAAGAGAAAACATCGAAACCACTGGTAGGTCATCTCTGTACATTCGAAAGTAAACCCCATGAAAGTAAAGGAGCAAGGATACATATTTGATAAAACTGAATTTTCGCCTTTGAATAGAATTGGCCGGTTCATAGTGGATGTAATATGTCGACCAGAATGTCGTCGTGATTGAACGGGTTACTGAAAGCAGCTTATCGACCAGAACGTCGTTGTGGAAAATCTGAAACATTAGCAAAATTTTTACATAAAAGTTAAATAAAAAATGAATCTGATTATACAAAAATGAAGCAATATAACAATTCTACACTTCTTCAGATGCGTCAGAGTCGACAAACTCATTTTCAAGAGTTGAAGCTGTTTCTGAAGCATTATCATCAGACTCAATAGGGGGTAACAAAGGTCCGTGATACGGTTTCACACGATCTTTGTGTACAATTTGAGGTGCATCCAGCGGATGCTCAGGATGCTGCAATTCTAGATTGGGTTTACGTACTTTGACAACCAAATACGGTCCTACCCACTTAGGACAAAATTTCGAAATTTTGTTGCCTGGAGGTCGAGTCATGCGCTTCAGGTATACCAAATCACCTTCTTGGTATGAAAATTCTCTAATACGTTTATTGTAGTGATGTGTGTAACTAGCTTGTGCGTTTTCAATATTAGCTTTTGCAGTTTCCCACACCGATCGCAATCGATAAACTAGCGCACCAGCGAAATCAGAGACACGGGAAAAGGAATCGTCGGACAGTTTCAAGCTTAAGTGTTGTGGCAGCCTGGGAAATCTGCCATGCAAAAGGAAATATGGCGAATAGCCGGTAGAGCTCTGAACACTGGAACGTATGGCGAACAGACAGAAGGGTAAGTATTGCTCCCAGTGAGAATGGTCATCGGTATACTTCGCCATCATTTGAAGAAGGGTTTTATTGTATCTATCTGTCAGACCATTACATTGCGGATGATATGCAGTAGTAGCTATTTTAGTGACATCAAAAAGGTGACAAACCTCAGCTACGACCTGGGAGAGGAAATTGGTGCCACGATCGGACAAAAGAACTTGGGGGCTGCCATGACGGCAGATGATATGGTTGACAAAGTGGGAAGCAACCGTTTCCGCTTCCTGGTTTGGAATAGCAAATGCTTCCACCCATTTAGTGAAATAATCAGTGAAAACAAGAAGGAAACGGTTACCAGATGTGGAGGTTCTATAGGGGCCTGCGACGTCCACACCTACCATATAAAATGGCTCTCGTACCTCTATGGGGAACAAGGGACTACGGGCTTTCGGGACAACAGGACGGTACGCGCTGCATACTTGGCATTTCTGGCACCAAGTTTTTGCATCTGTATACATGTTAGGCCAGTAAAAGTCTTGTGTCAGGCGACCATAAGTTTTCTCGAGCCCTGAGTGGCCAGCGAGAGAGTCGTCGTGGCAGAGAACCAGGGCCTTCTCTTTAAGAGATTCAGGAACATAGATTTGCTTCCGGACGCCGACAAGCTTAGGTGATTTGGGCAGATGGTAAACTATACCAAACTCTACCGTACATTGAGGTGCCTCTGCAACAACGCGTTTCGAGAGTTCTGTGTCATCGGGGAGAATTTTCTGATCAAGGAATACCTTCATGCTCGACAAAAAGGAATCGGTCGCTTGGCCTGTACGCCATTCTGCCGACGGAACTAAATTGGTCGTTCGAGTTAGGGCTGCTACAATTGGGGGACGGGACATGGCATCGGCATTGCCATGGAGTCTACCGGGCTTGTGAATAATTTCAAAAGTGTGCTCTTGTAAAGCAATTGCCCAAGCTAGTAGCTTAGGTGGAAGATCAGTCTTTGTCTGGAGCCATTTCAAAGCAGCATGGTCTGTAACAACTTTGAATTGGAGACCATACAAGTAATGACGGAACTTTTTGATACTCCAGACTACTGCTAGACATTCTAATTCAGTGACAGTGAGCTTCTGCTCACTCTTCTGTAGCAAGCGGCTGGCATACTCAACGGGATGCTCTTTCCCATCAGCATGTTTTTGGGACAAAACTGCGCCAAGACCTATCCGCGAAGCATCGGTATGTAGGATGAAAGGTATGGCAAGATCTGGATGAGCTAGAATAGGGGCAGAAACTAAGGATTTCTTTAGCTGGGCAAATGCTGAAGCGCACTCTTCGGTCCACTGGAATTTAACTGAGGATTTGGTAAGGTTGTGTAAAGGCTTCGCAATCAGAGCATAATCTTTGACGAATCGACGGTAATAACCAGCTAAACCTAAGAACTGACGAACTTCGGATACATCAGTGGGCTGACGGGCAGCTTGTACCTTTTCAATTTTTTGTGGATCGGCCTGTACGCCGTTCGACGACAAAATGTGACCCAGAAATGGAATGGCCGGGAGACAAAACTGACATTTACGGAGTTTAATCTTCAACTTCGCGGCAGCTAACCTAACTAGTACCTTTTCAAGGTGAACTAAGTGTTCCTCGAAGGTAGCAGAAAATATGATAATGTCATCAATGTAAACCAGGCAACACTCCCATGGCAATCCTGCGAAAACTAGGTCCATCAATCTCTGAAAAGTGGCCGGTGAGTTACACAGACCCATTGGCATTACGACAAATTCATACAAACCATTGTGCGTCACAAACGCTGTCTTCTCCTTATCCTCTTCGGCCATCGGTACCTGCCAAAAGCCGGAGTTCAAATCCATAGTTGTGAAGTACTTCGGCTTCACTTTTCCTACTTTATCGAATATCTCCCCGATATTCGGCAAAGGATACACATCCTTCTTGGTTATCATATTAACCTTACGGAAGTCAATGCACACTCGTTTCTTTGTGGTGCCCTTCTTTTCGACGAGGATATATGGACTTGCCCATGGACTGTGGGATGGTCGAATGATATCAGCATCCAGCAATTCTTGAACAATATGTTCAACATTCTCTTGTTGAACTAACGGAACTCGACGTACTCGCTGTTTAATGGGAGCGTGTCCTTGGGTATCTATCTTGTGCTGCAGCAAATTAGTTCGACCGAGGTCATAATCATCTGCAGCTACAACCTGCACATGCTTGCAGAGGAGGTTCCTAATGGCTTGTTTCTGAGACTCGGCCAAGTCAGAGCCATCAAAACTCAGCTCTGCTATCGATTTTTCACGTAATTTCTTTCTTTCTGCTTCCTTCGGGCTAAATGTTGGATTTCCTTCGACCTGCTTGTCGGTTTGTCCAACACTTGCTACAAGACCGGAAGATTCCTTCCTGGAACCACTCAGGGCGGAAACTTCATAACCCTTTGCTGGTTCCAACCAACCCAATCTGGTATGTCGATAAATTCGGACTGGAGCGTTGGTAGTATTGATGGCTCTAATGGGAATGTAGTCACCTAGGTGTACTCTAGTCAATGTTCTGGCCGTGCGAAACTTGAAGCGCTGGTGAGTATCTAGGTTAGGTTCGAACAAGAGATCCTGTTTCTGAGCCTGTTTGCCCAAATTTCCAGGTAGTTGACACATGACACAAATCTCAGAACGAGGAGGGATTACCCAAGACGAGGAAGCTTTTATCTCAGTTGGTGAGAATCTACTTCCTGTAGTGACTGCTGATACTGGCTCTCCACCAACTGAAATCTGTTCCGATAGGGGATCCACAAATAAGCTACCTGCTTCTGAGAGGAAATCCATTCCTAGGACGCATTCGTGTGGAACTTTGTCAGCAACGTAGGCAGGATGGCTTATGACCTTTGAACCTATCTGAAAGGGAACTTGCAACAGACCATCCAATTCTAGAGTATGGCCAGTTGCAGAATCAATTCGAGGCACTTCGTGAGGACTGAGTTTGAGATATTCCTCATTTGCTAGCAATCGACGCCTCAGAGAGGAGGAAATCATAGTGATACTGGCTCCCGTGTCTACTAAGGCAGGAATATGTATATCGCGTATACATATCCAGATAACTAACGCCGAGAATGGATCTAACGAGAACAACATTGGACGAGATCCTTCTGGCTGTGATGTACGAGGAGACTGTCGCCTTCGAGGAGGGAACATGCTACTACTTCGGCGTCGGTTGTCAGATGGAGACTCTGAATCTGATCGGCGCCTGCCTCTACTCTCTAATGCTATCGACTCAGTATTTGGCCTATACCGAACTGTAGGCGGGCTTCTCTGTCGATGGCGTCTGCAGCGACGGCAGCAAAGACACAGAATAATGCAGACAATCACCAGGATGACGAAAACTACTGTTACATAAAGACCAAGGAAAGAAACCCTGGAGCTTAGTCCAAAAAATGGATACAATCCAGAATGATCGGCGACTTCCCGAATCAATTTCCTTGCCTCACTATTCTGTCGTTGCGCTAATTCTAAAGGCGTGAAATCGACTGCGAACGGGGAAGTAATGTTCGGCCAGTGTGGTTTTAGGTCTAACAGTTTTACACGGACTTGTTGTACCACTTTTAGACTATTATAATAAACAAAAGAGCCTACTGTTAATAATGTATAATCTACATGTGAAAACCATAGTACGCCATGGCTAGGGACACTAATTTTGTTACCTACATTTTGATGCGCAATAGTAGATGAGCGCGTGACCAGTACGTGAGATTCGTTCGTGCGAATGAGCACACCAGCCGTGGTGGACTGAATTTGGGTGCTTCTGCTTGAGGTAGCTAGGCGGTGCCTGGGTTCGCAGTATTTTTCGCTAGTCTGAGGGCTGTTAAATAGCGCACTGATACAACTTTGTTCTTGCGACCATGCTAACGGTATGGAATGTGGATGGCATAACCATAGCCCTGGATGGCTTATGCAGTGCTCATTACTGATAGGTAGTACTAGGTGGTGGTAGCTATCGTCTCCCATTGGGATATTTCCGAGCATTACCATTTCGGGCAAATCAAGAGCATACTGTAGTTTGGTTGTTTTATTATGCCAACCAACGTTGTGAATTTTAAAAACAGGCTTCACATCTTCGTTAAGTACTATTGGAATTTCTAACAAAAAGGAAAACAATAATCGATGAATTTCAAGCTTCACTGGATACGTTTTTGCAAACTGGTATAAAAGAGCTGGTTCTTGATAGAAAAGGCTGCCGTGTAGATTTACATTATTTCGCAAAAGACGTTTCAGCGTCGTTACGTCAATTAGATCGGGCGCAAGCCTACCTTCTGTGGCTGCCAGCATTGCCCCATCGACCATTCTAGTAATGGTTTCTTTCATTGCTAGACTGCTAATCATTAAATCGATTTCCTGAACTATCTGTGTTTGAGTACAGGCGATTTGGTTGATTTTGTCCTGAATTTGTTTGATGGAATGGTGGGTGAAAATGTACAGCTGTTCATTTGCAGCTGTTAACCTGTTTAAGGTCTGATCACGCAAACTTGCATCTGTTTTCATGAGTGACATGGCATCTTGCAGAGCATCGAGTTTGGAGCCTACTTTCCCCAAATAGATGCTGTTCGCTAGTCCCAGTCCAGTCCCGGTCAAACCAAGAACCCCTGCAATTAGCGCTCCTAGAAAACGTTTTTCCCGTCTTGGGGAGCCCTTTTCTTGGTTTGGCGCGATATCCGGTGTGGGTTGGTCAGTTTGAGTACAAAACCCTTCTGCCTGTTTGCAGACCTGGTTTAGCAATTTAGCATAAAAGTCAGTGTCTAAAACCCCCTCATAAGCAATGGCTAGGTCGGATATTACTGCCTGTAATCTTTTATGTAAATTGAGGCGGCCACTACAGGTATTGTTTGTACTTCTAGACCCCTTAGCCACCCACTCAACGTAATCGTCATAGTCTTTTTCTATATCAGGCAACTCAGCGTGGATTACTATGGGGAGGTACTCCACGTTGCGTGGAGTAAGCGCTAGCCCAGCTGGTTCCATGGCTACGCCATATCCTGTATGAACCTGTGTGGTGAACTTACCCAGTTCCCCAGCTAGCGAGCCACCAGTTGTAGGTAGCAGACAAAATACAATCAGTGGTAAAAAGAGTACTGCTTGTATGAAGGAAGCCGCTCGTATACGGTGTCGAATTGGCCAGTGAGGTCTTACGTCGTGCGGACCAGGATGTCCCTCGAGCGCTATCTGAGGTTCCTCCCATTGAGTTTCTGCATTATTCATTGCCAATTGTGTATTAGTGCTTCGCTCTACCAACTCTTTGTTGTGAGCAACTAATTTGCATATAGTAGGTGTCCGCTGTACACTAGCCACGTGTACGGTCGGATACAAAGATTTGACCTGCGTGTCAACCCCCTCTTCTTCTTCTTTTTCTTCTTGCCTTTCCTCATAGCGTTCTAAGCCAGTGTCATATTCAAAGGTCAGTGGTTCGGTTCGATTCATATAGTTAAAACTTCGACGTTTCGGCTCTTTTCTAGGGCCACCTTGTGTCGACTGTATTTGTGGGCATCGTGTTTTAATGTGCCCCGCCTGGCCGCAATGCCAACATTCGATCCTACTGTTTTGAGCTTGTCTTTGAAAGTTGGATGACGAGTGTGGTCCTTGTGATGGCCCAGCTGAATTTCTGAATTGTGTATTTCCACTAGGTCGGCCGAAACTCTGATTTTGCCGAATGGAATCTACCAACGTTTGCATCTGTTGGGTCAGATTGCCCATTTGAGACTGTAGTGTGGTGACCTCTTGTTTCAGAGCCGCTGTTTCGTCACTACTGGTATTATGACGGACGGCGCTGTACATTTGGCGACTCTGTCTGTTATCATACTGCTGACGCCGCGAGTATTGTTGTCGATTTTGTTGATGACGAGAGTCATCGTATCTGTCATTTCTATTCTGTCGACCTGACTGTCGCTCGAAATGACGATTGAGAGACCTCCGAGGTGGTGGCCTATTCACCACGTCGTCGAGCCAAGGGGCATCTCCGTACATGAGATGTTGATGCGCTTCTTGCTCAACTGCTTCTGCTACGGCAGCCTCAAAATTTGTAGGCTTTGTCGTTATTACGTACTGGCGAATACGAGGTTTTAAGCCTTTCAAGAAATACCGCAATCTTAAAACCTCGGATTCGGCAGGGGAAACTTCGGGAAACGCATCACGCACAAGTTTTTGAATGTCATATGCGTATTCAGAAACAGCTTCTTCCGTCTTTTGTTCTCTCAAAGTGAGTTTGTCAACCGCCAAGTATTCAAGTTTTGGTGAAGGGAACTTTTGCTCAAACTGCTGACATAATTCTGCATAGTCATATCGAGTGTTTTGGTCAAGCCCTTCGTAAAACGTATCAGCTAGACTGTCAATCTCTAGCATGCTAGGAAAAATTTCGCATTTTCTTTGGTCACTAAAAATTCGGTTAGATTGAAAATACCGATTCAGTTCTTTTAGAAAGTCCTTAAATTTTTCTTTTCGATAGCCACCAAATCTTCTGGGTGGACGACCGATATACGGTCCACCATATGTAGCCTGACTGCTAGTCGGATCTGTCATAGTAGAACTAGCTTGATTTTGAACACTCATTTTAAAATGGTAAAATCGTGAAAAGCCTTGGAAATGCCACCTATGCACACTTTAGATAAGATAAAATTGTCCGGAGTTTCCAAAGTTCAAGAAAAATTCAGTAGAATTCAAGGAGCTCATACAAATATTCTTAGACACTTCAAAATGACAAGTTTTGTCGTTTTCTGAACCCAGGTTGGCAGTAAACAGTATAGCAAGACTAAATTCACAATAAAAAGCAATATAAGTACCAGAAGAATTCAAGGAGCTCATACAAATATTCTTAGACACTTCAAAATGACAAGTTTTGTCGTTTTCTGAACCCAGGTTGGCAGTAAACAGTATAGCAAGACTAAATTCACAATAAAAAGCAATATAAGTACCAGGCAAAACTTGCAGCATACATTCATAGTATTATCAGATACCTCAGTATGGCAGGGTCAGCTAGAAACGTGGACGCGGCAATGTTACAACGGGTAAGGCTGTGATAATCAAAGTGATTAGTTCTGATCAGAACGGGATAACTCCCAGTACAACAGCATCCATAAACTCCGAACTATATGCTGAATCACTCGTACGGTAGGCAGGCAAGCTGTTCAAATGTTTCATCATCCAAGGTTTCACGATACTCTACGGGATAAGAAATTGAGCAAGTCAAAGTGGGAGGACAGGAGAATAATGAAATCAGATGTTTACGATGTCCACAGGCTAAGAAATTAAGCAAGTCAAGCGGGATGAGATAAGATAATAACAAAATGTAAGGACGCCGGCGCACAATTCAAAGTCACGTTGATTGCAACAGGGGCAAGTCGAAACTTCTAGTGACAGCGAATATCCCACCGCTGCCACCAGAAATTGTAAGGCAGTGGGTAACCAGTAGCAGTGGAAACCGAGTCCGTATATTTCAAGTCAAATCTAACTTGAAGCCAACCAGCCAAACTGCTGTTCACTATCTGATTCACAACACTCGTTTACTAAACATATACGAATACGTACAATCCCTTCACTAGAGCACACAGACTGAGGCTCACAAAATCCCTTTTCACTCCAATGACCGGCCTCTTTCCCTGAGTCTAAAATCCAGACTCCTTGTTTACCCCCTTTCTTCATTCAGCTCCGTCTGCCTTCCCACTTTAAACTCCCTCATTGAGTCCCATTTGGCCATCTGCCTTAATCATGTTTATCTCCTACAGAGTCTGCCATGCTTAAATGACCATAATTTCCTCCCGAAAATAGAGAAGCATAAAATGAACGCAGATGGAGGAAAGACGTATTAGCGTCCCTCTGTTTAATTATGTTTTTCCCACAAATTTAAATTTTGAATGACAATTGCAAAGCGGAAGGGGGCATGGGGCATTTATCCTCACAACGAAATCTAAGATTTCGTTGTGAGGATAAATGCCCCATGCCCCCTTCCGCTTTGCAATTGTCATTCAAAATTTAAATTTGAATTTAAATTTTTGAATGACAATTGCAAAGCGGAAGGGGGCATGGGGCATTTATCCTCACAACGAAATCTAAGATTTCGTTGTGAGGATAAATGCCCCATGCCCCCTTCCGCTTTGCAATTGTCATTCAAAATTTAAATTTGTGGGAAAAACATAATTAAACAGAGGGACGCTAATACGTCTTTCCTCCATCTGCGTTCATTTTATGCTTCTCTATTTTCGGGAGGAAATTATGGTCATTTAAGCATGGCAGACTCTGTAGGAGATAAACATGATTAAGGCAGATGGCCAAATGGGACTCAATGAGGGAGTTTAAAGTGGGAAGGCAGACGGAGCTGAATGAAGAAAGGGGGTAAACAAGGAGTCTGGATTTTAGACTCAGGGAAAGAGGCCGGTCATTGGAGTGAAAAGGGATTTTGTGAGCCTCAGTCTGTGTGCTCTAGTGAAGGGATTGTACGTATTCGTATATGTTTAGTAAACGAGTGTTGTGAATCAGATAGTGAACAGCAGTTTGGCTGGTTGGCTTCAAGTTAGATTTGACTTGAAATATACGGACTCGGTTTCCACTGCTACTGGTTACCCACTGCCTTACACTAGATAACAGCTAGCAACAATAAGCTGCGGACCAGGTTTAACCAGCATTATTCAATCACGACACAATAGACTAAAAAACAGTACAATTGAAGATAAGTAGGCAATACGAAGTCGAACAATAACAAATTAAATCAGTTTGGCTGCTTTTGCACCTTTAACAACTTCAATAGCCTCCATGCAGCTTGGAGAAAGACGGGATCTTCGTTCGGTTAGCGAAAGCCCAAGAGAAGAGAAGTTTATTTCGGAAGCGGCTGAACTTGCGGGAATTACGTAAAGACTGTGGGCAACTTTGGCAAGGAGAGGGAAGCGGGAACGCTGACTGGACCAAAACCGTAGTGGATTCTTTTCATCGAAATTATTTTCAGATTCATACAATGCAGTTTCCTGAAAAAACGTTTAACTAAATGTTGTATATAAACATGCTATTCACGAAGACAAAATTAACTGGTTAATGAACCAATCATCAAATTTCGAAGTTCATCAAATGAAGTAGTTTCTGATCAAGGAGAGACACCTAGCTGAGTGTTAGCGTACTGTAAATGCTGGAATCTCTGCGGTTAGATACCGCCTCGTCTCTGTACAGTTTTTGAAATTTTTCAGCCCTGGTTTTAGAGGAGCAACAAGTCAAAATACAAAAAGTAGGTTATGCAGTGGTTACAATAAAACACTGCAAACTCAATCAAATATTACGATTTCGCCCACAATACAGCCAGATTTGCTTGAACTAAAAAAATCGATCCGCTACCGATAACATTTTTTATTGTGACAAGAGAAGGAAGTCTTGCAGGTGAAGGACTCGGTGTACCAGAAATGCAAGGAGCTTCTCGATACTTATCGAATGGATCATTTTGTCCATTTCCCATTCGCTCGCCATCGTCCACAACAGCAAATGCTTAAGCTTCAGCCCAAATCTTAACACCCGAACTGCTTGACGACCGACCAGTGCAGACTGCACGTCAAAACTGCCGTAATCACCTCCGAGCTCGACAAACTTCTGGCAGACACTGACAAAACCACTGTTTTCAACTGATCGGAATGAGTGATTGCCTAAATACAAAGTTTTGCTAAAAATTTGCGTTTAAAATTTTGAAAAACATACTAGTGAACGCAATGCACGAAAACTAGAGGGCTCAATTCTATTTGTCCGAAAATACAAGCACAACCGATAATTACCTGTTGGCTTATTTTTGCAGAATGAAGCCAAAAAATATAAGATAGAAAAATATTGAATACGTCCCATAAACCAGCCGACAAGACCCCATGCATTAAACGGAATATGAGCTACTATATAAATGAATTGTAGAAAACGTACGTCCAATCAGCTGCAGAAGCTAATTTGCATAAATGTCTTAAGGTTTGCGACAGCTTGGCAAGCAGTTCGTGAAAATTACCTTCGATGACGAAAGATGAAAGAACTCGTTTAACAGCCTTTGATTCTCCAACAGACAGCTTAAGTCCAGGCCGAAAAGTTGCGGAAAGTTATTTGGGAGAAATATGGTTTGCAGTCTTTAAGATGGCTTTCAAGGCCTCTCGTTCCATTGTTGACACCCTTAGAGTTGTGGATTCGAAAACCTGCTTGACAGTTTATGCATACGCAAACGTAGGGCACAAGTTTTCCGTCAAATTCAAGCAAGGAAAAAGATTTTCAGACAGTAGAATTCTTGCAGCATCATTTTTGTAAATTGAAATCTTCCTTTAAACTCTTTGTTTCGCAGCTTTCTTGCGATGTCAACTGTAGACGAAAAAATGCCAAACACTTGCTCGGCAGGAGCTGACATTACTCGTCCTTCAAATCAACTAAGAAACTTAACATCAGCAACATTGTAAGATATATAGACATATAGACCCCCAACTCCAAAACTGGCATGTCTCCCCCCAATTCCTAGCCCTACTGCGCAAAACGGCCGACCATCCCTCCAAAATTTCGTCAACCCATTCCCACAAATTTTTAAAACATCCAAGAACAAAAAGGTGAAACAAGCTGACCCCAAAAGTGGTGTGGTCTACGACTGAGATTTTAAAATGTAATATTTAATTTAGCGCAGCAAAGCTCTCCGTTTTTGATCTCATATCTTTGGCAAAGTAAAACAAACCTTCCCAAATGATTTTGCCGGTTTTCAACTATTCTAGACCAGCTGCCTATTTTAGGTCAGCAGAACTAACTTTTTTGTTACAATCGCTTTAAGGGGATAAAATTAATATGAAAATTGCAATTGAACTATCAAGCTTTGAACCTAAACGGGTTGTAGATGCCACTTTAATTACAACAGATTAGTTGCATCTTTATAATCTGCAGATTTTGCGAAATAGGCCCTGTACGAAACTTTTGGCTAAAACCTCTCTGAGTTAGTTCTCTGTGTTCTGCTCTGCAGTGTTCAAAAATCAATGATGAGGGGTCATTATCAATCGCTAGCTAAGCGATGACTTATCTTTAGCTAATTTGGTTCCTTGGTCCTGAATTTATTTATGAACAATCTCTCCAGTCCATATATGATTGACAGGATCGGATTAATTCTTTCGTATTGCGAAAAAGGAAGAATCAAAAGCAGTTTTAGAGTTTATAGGTGACACATTTCTCCACGTTCTGCTTTTTTGCTTCAGCTTTAAGAAGCATTTATGCAGCCAGTCGCCTATGCTGGGGACTTGTGAACTGTTCTAAGATCTCCCGACCTCATTTGCATAAATGCTGACACCTGTAAAACTGTTTCAATATACGAAGTTGAGAGGGGGTGCATTGAAAATATTTGTACAAATGAAATTTAGTTTAAGTGAGGGGGGAATAGAGTGTAGAAAGTAAAAAATATTATCAAATTCACAAATAACGCAAATGCGCAAATACGCATAAAATGCGAAAATCAAAAAATGAAAACAACAAATCAAAATGTTTAAATTTTCTATTACCACACAGTAGGCCCCCTTTGGTTAAAAAATGAGCTCACCACTATACTAGACCAATGTTACGGATAGGCGAAGCTTGCTCTGCGATTTGTAATACAGTGCTATTCCTATCTATTTTCCGTGTAAGTAGTTCTGCCTCCAGGCAGAACAAGAATTGAAGTTTACAAAATTTAAAAAATTTGAAGCAAAAATATTTTTGATGATTCGGGAAAATAAAATTTTTGTGAAAAATTTCGGATTATATCTGTTTAATTTTCCGCCAATATTTTTAAAATTTTTAGGGTGGAGCCTGGCAAATTTGGGTGGATGGGGTTTGACAAATATAGGTGGATGGGGTCTGGGAAATTTGAGAGGGTTGGGTCTGAAGTTTTGCCATTGGGCTGGGGTCATACCTGAACGGGAGGTCAAATTTCACTGACCCTTGTGGAAGCAAATTTGGGTACCCCTTGTGAGAGCGATTTTTCTTAGGGGTACTTTTTAAATCGATTTTTAAGCGATTTTTCCCATTTTTTAACAAAAAACAGCTATTTTTTAGCCAAAACGCGTTTTCTTGGACGTTTTTTAGCTAAAAATAGTAATTTTAAGTGAAAAATTCCGGCGAAGCCGGAAAATTTTTGCAAATTTTTGTCGTAAAACCTAATTTTTGGACAATTTTCTGACCCCTTGTGGCCAATTTTCTTACCCCTTGTGGGAGCAATTTCGCGACCCCTTGTGGGCGACTTCGCCGAGGGGGGGGGAAATTTCCCCCCCTTTCCCCCCCCTTGTCCACCTGTGGCTGGGGTCAGCTTTCAAAATTTGGGGAGTAAGGTAGGGTGGACCTGCCCATTAGGGGGAGGCAACCGCGACGCCGCTCCCCTCCAGATACGCATATGAGCTGACACATCCTTGAAACTGGTCGTTTTCTGAGCGACCCCCTGCCTTGCTTTACATTCGACAAATGAACCTGACGTCAACTTAAAATTGTGCAAATTTGCAAAACTGTTAGTTCCAAATTGTCTTTTTGAACGCCGCCCCCCCCCCTTGTGAGCAATAAGCCACGGCAAGTAAATTTGAACAATTTAGTATTAGTTGGGATGTGCAGTTATCTGGTTACGTACTACCCCTACCACTCTCATCTCTTATCCTTACGAAACCACCCCCATTTCATTCGGGTTAACTCCACACAAATTTGGAACAAACGCACAACCCCCGTACTAACAACTGTTTTCTGAAGCCAAGCGATAGCTAGCTTTATGATTTGTATGTTTTTAATTTGTTTGTTGGTCATATCTAGTAGGTCAAATTAAAATATTTAATTAAGCATATACTGAGTCGCAGATAATCCCACCATCCCATATGGGACTAGATTTCAATCCCATCACATTCGCCAACACTGCTATTAAGGGGGGCTACGAATTAAATTAAAAGTTTGATGTTGAAAAGTTAGTCTTATGAAACATGACAGTATTAGGTTTGATGCACATAGTATAAAGCTTGAACGAATTCCACGTAACGTAGAGTCCTGTGGTCCCTTCACAAGTTGGTGTTGTCAATCCAAAGCTCGATATGAATGTGCAACAGTTTAACCTACGTATACGTGCAACCTTCGTAACCTACACACACATAGGTACTGCTTAAATATAAAGTGATATACGTAGAAGACACGCACACTTATATATATATCTTACATCTTCTATCTTCTATATATACATATATATACATACATACATATATATATATATATATATATATATATATATATATATATACATGATAATACATGATATATATGTCGTAGTAATTTCTGTATTCGGTAAATACTGTATTTACTGGCTGATTTCAGTAAATACGGTATTTACTAGTAAGAATGGTATTTTCTTTAAACTTCCTATCTTTACACGTAAATACCGTTTTTACTGAAACTCGTCCAGTAAATACTGTATTTTCTAGTAAATCCTGTATTTTGTCTTAAACGCCTTTGTCCTTGTGTGTGGCTAGGGGTTCAAAGGGCATGCCGACGTTATATTTAAAGCCAAAAGATAGGTGATCACAATCCATGATCACAATATGTGCAAAGGGGGTGCATAAAGATAACTAAAAATATTAGTGTACAAAATTAAGACATTGTTTTAATTTTAACACAGTTTTAGTTTTTAAAATCAAAACAGATACATGTATTACACACGTACGTTTTCTGTATTTTCTAATAAATTCTGTATTTTATACAGTATTTAAGATACACTATAAGTTTATTTAAAGTTTTAAACCGTTATTCTTGTATTTTTTAAATTACGAAAAGTGAGTAGGATTACAACCATTAAGCAACTTATTAATTTTTAATTAATCGCAATTCATTATGATTATTTAATACATATATCTGTTTTGACTTTAAAAACTAAAACTGTGTTAAAATTCAAACAATGTCTTAATTTTGAAAACTAAATATTTTTAGTTATCTTTATGCACCCCCTTTGCACATATTGTGATCATGGATTGTGATCACCTATCTTTTCGCTTTAAATATAACGTCGGCATGCCCTTTGAACCCCTAGCCACACACAAAGACAAAGGCGTTTAAGACAAAATACAGAATTTACTAGAAAATACAGTATTTGCTGGACGAGTTTCAGTAAAAACGGTATTTACGTGTAAAGATAGGAAGTTTAAAGAAAATACCATTCTTACTAGTAAATACCGTATTTACTGAAATCAGCCAGTAAATACAGTATTTACTGAATACAGAAATTACTACGACATATACATGATAATAGTTTCTTGCTAGTGGCTGGGAGCTGCTGACGTAAATGGCCAAAAGTTCCAATGTCGTGAAAAATCCTAAAACATTAAAAAATCTTAAAACATTAAAAACTACGATTTCCAAGAATTTCTAGAAATGTCAGCAGCTTTGAAAATATCAAGCAACTAATAATAGTTGTGCTGCTGAATAAAAACTACCTGACCAAAAGTATAAATAGTGGGGTAAGAAAGAGTAACACTCCTAGCGACGCAAGTCTAGGCCTGGTTGAGTGCAAGTATAGTGTGTGATGTAAGTTGGCTGATTTTTGGGCCATAGGTACAGGAAAGTGTTGACTGTTGAGACGTCAACTGTGTAAGATAGAAACGGGTCTTTAGGAGTATGTCTGCATGCGGTGGCCTTTGGTGGGTACCCCTTTTATCACCCAACGCCCAGCGGACTATTTACCTGTATCCGTCAAGGCATCTACGGAGTCCCTTCCTATCCTAAAACTACTACAGACCTTAAGGATACAGTTATATCACTGCTTCGAATGAGTGAGGAAGAGAGGCCTAGTGCGCAGGAACTTTTGAGTAACCCCTGGCTGAAGGGAGCGAATGAACCTACCGAATTGGAGATCGCAGATTTACACGAGGATGTCATGTCCCCAGCTGAAGCGTTACAAATACTTTACGTGCAGAATCAGATACCTAGACCCCCTGACGGCTTGCAAATGCGACTTATACGCCGTCGTACCGCGCAAACGCGATTCTCCCCATATGGGCATGTTTGAGGCATAGATTGAGCCGGTGCTGAAAATCTAACTGTGCCTACTTTGCCCGTAACGACCAGAGTCTACTGTTGACTACTCGACTGTCGCTGACAGGCGACGCTATGTTCCGGCTCAGACGGAATGGGTTGCGCAGCGACCCACTCTTGATGCAACGGAGTTGATTGCGTCTCCCCATTTGCACGTTGACGTTTTGGCATAGGCTGATTTGGTGAACCGGAGAGCTGTGATGGCTGATAACTGCTCTCTTGGGGGTGAGCCACCTCCATTGAGTGAGACGAAGGCTGCTGAGGCTGCGGTGGAACGACAGCGTCGCTTGGCTTCTGCTGAACCTGGTTGGATCTACCTGCAGGCTTCAGAAAAGTCAAGTCTATTCCAAAATCCCGGCATTTGGCTTTCTGAATCGTGTCTTTTTCCTTTTTGATTTCCCAAGCACAGGCGTCCAGATCAGCGATGCTGCTGCCCAAGAAGTTCAGCAGACTAAAAGTGCCATCGGTGCTGACATGGAATCCATCCGAATCGTAATATTTTTCCGCTGCGCCGTCTTCTGTGAGAGCAGAACACTCAGCTGGGTCTAGCAAGGTGATTCTGTTGCATAATCTCCCTATATGGCTAAATTGATTTCTGCAACCAAGTGTCACAGATGTAGAAATTCATACGTAAAACAGCTAAATTATTTAATGTTTAATAATGAAAATTAATTCTTAGGTACCAAAATTATGGAAATTATAAGTAAAGTTAAACGTACGTACCTACCTAAACTCTTTATTCTTTGGAAATATTCTAAGTCCCAACTATAGTAGGACTTTCTTTCTTAAAGGTTCTTATGGTAGTCGCTGAAGGCAGGCTAAAGTCAGCAGCTCTTACGTGATGTTTGTAGTATTTGCCTATTGGTTAGAAATTGTAGAGAAACAGCGTGATTTTGCTAGTTCTTAGAATTGTGCTGGTTGATGGATAATTGCTCCCTTTTTCGTGTTTTTATGTTTCCTGTGCTGCTTCGAAACTTGTCAGTGATGTTACGTAATATGCTCCGTCAGAGAAGGGGATGAAAGGGACCGACCTAGTTTTTATGGTTTTTGATTGAATATGCCCTTACTTTTTGGACAGAAAGACTGGAAAAGAGGAGATGGGCTGGCCAAGGGATGGGGAGACGGTAGCTAAAAGGGGCGGAGCTGATGCTTGTTTAAATACCCGTGCATTTTGTTATTGTGCGCCTTTTCTCTGTGTACGCCTGCCGGTGGCTAGAACTCTGACTGACTCTGTATCTATATCTATACCTGCCTGCGTTGCCTAGTAAAAGCTATCGCCTTCAGTGACTCTTAAGACAGACAACGATCCACACCACAGCCGTCACAGGTCATTGCCTCTGCACGCTTCCAGCAGAAACCGACGACCTCGGGCCTGTGACACAAGTCTTAAATTTTGACTGGGCCGTGTGATATCCAATGCTGGGAATTGGCATACAGATCCAAAACGTGCACAAGGGATAAGTATATGCCAAGGCTAGTTCCATCATATGCTGCAGATCTGACTCCCAATCGGATGACTGTTGCTGACAGTCATTGTTGTTACCAATCACTATGATCAGATGTTTGTACTGCATCAGATCCAATTCCTTCCAGTGTACCGTGTCGGCCAGAGATCCCATCATTGCTCCGGAAACTGAAATAACATCACTGGCTTCAACTGACTTCAAATGCCTGAGCATGGAGTCACCCATCATCAGTCATACCCTTCGATACCAATCTTTGGCTGGAGAGTTCTCCAACCACTGGCTTAGTGGCATTTCAGGTCCCATTGGAGAGCTCGTGCTTCGAAGCTCCTGACTTAGCTCCAGAAGTAGTTTGCCAATCTTTTTCCGTCCGACGTAATCGTTCGGATGACTGGCTTCCAGTTTTCTGGGAGTAGTGGCACAGGACCAGAATTTGTTTCGTCCAGATACTGCAATGACGTCCACATCCAAAGACATCAATACTTGACGAACCCGATCATCAAACTGGGCAACTAGCTTCATAGCTTCATACATAATCCCAACTCGTATGTCAGGCACGTATATGTGTCTGTCATGGTAATGTTTTTGTTTTTCTGAACTCCGTTCCATGGCTTCTTTTGCTGATCCCCAAGCTGTTTGCAAGTTGACAGCTAAATCACGGCAGTAATCTTCGGTTTCATCGTACACCGATTTCTTGACCTGAAGTGCTGCCTCTAATGGTAACAAAGCGTCTCTTCCATATAACATGTAAAATGGTGATTCCATTGTCGATTCATGCTGTGCGTTTCTATAAGCGAAAACTACCAAACTGAGGAAATCATCCCAGTCTGTTTGAGCTTTTTCGACATAGAATGACAGCATTGTTTTCAGGGTCTTGTTATACCGCTCCACTCCTCCGTTTGTTTGTGGTCGATAAGGTGTCGTTGTAACCTTCCTGGTATTCAATAACTCCAAATTGAGTTGATCAATTTGCTAGTGAGGTTTCTCCCCATATCGGACAACAGTTCTTCTAGGACATCCATGACGTGCTATTATTTCATCCACAAACAGTCGAGCAATCCGCTCTGTTTTGGTGTCTGGCACTGCTATGACCTCAGGCCACTTGGTAAACGTGCACATGAAAACCACTATGCTTGTATTTCCACGTTTAGTTCTAGGAAATGGGCCTGTGATATCCGCAGCCACTCTCGCGAAAGGACCTTTCTGGAGTAAAGGCTTCATTGGAGTTTTGATAGGATGAGCCGGATATTTATGGGCCATGCACCTAGTACAGGTTCTGCACCAGCGCTTTGTATCCTGTCTCATTGAAGGCCAAAAATATCGTCTTTTCATTTCTTGGTACATTCTGCCAAAGCCAACATGTCCTGAAATTGCTGTTTCGTGCATTTCTTTGAGGACAGTGGCTCTCAAGTTTTCTGGCACTGCAACCAGTCTGGATTCTTTGGATCTACCATCAGGCACATACCATAGTTGTTGCTTCTCATATATGTAATTGTGACTTGCTTGACGAATCTGAGCCGCCAAACGCTTATCCGTCGAAAGCTTTTCTGTGGTGAGAAATTTTATAATCTGTCCGAAATAGCGGTCTTTCCTCATATCATTCTGGATGTTCTCCAGAGGGCCTGCCGCAATTGCCAATACTACCGGAATACGCGATAGCGCATCAGCGTTTGCGTTGTTTACTCCCTTTCTATGAACTATCTTCATATCATATTGCTGCAGCTCTAGACCCCAGCGAGCCAAACGGCGCTAGGATTCCTCACGAATAGAAGCCATCTTAAAGCCGCACAGTCGGTTACGACTGTGAATGGGTTAAGGTAACATTTATAGTAGTTTACTGCCCAGCAAACTGCTAATGCTTCCAGCTCAACTGACGGATAGTTGCGTTCATACTTTTTAAGAGCCATACGCTACCAGTCGTTCAACTCCCTCTTGGGTTTGACTAAGTACTGCACCAAGACCCGTTTAACTAGCATCACAATGCAGAACAAACGGCAATTTGAAATTTGGATAGGCTAATACTGGCGGACTTGACAGCCTTCTTCACTCCATTTAAATTCCATCTTAAGTTGGAGCAATTTGTAGAGAGGGCTTGCCAGTGTGGCGAAATTTTGAATGAATCTGCGGTAGTAGGACGCCAATCCTAGGGACCGCTGTACCTCCTTAGCTGTTTTAGGCACTGGATAATTGCTAATTTTATCGGTTTTGGCTGGATCCGTCTTGAGCTCTTCTGGAGTTAAAATGTAACCTAAAAATTCAATTTCTTTTCCGGCAAATTTGCATTTTTTTATTTTAATTTTAAAGTTAAAACGTCGCAGACGCTCTAACACCTCTCGAATGTGCTGCAAGTGGTCTTCGAAGGTATTTGAAAAAACCATAATATCATGAATATATATCAAACATGTCTTCCAGTGTAGACCGCTAAGGACATGTTCGATCAGACGCTGGAACGTTGCGCATGCATTTGATAATCCCATAGGCATGACATTGTACTCATACAAGCCGGAAAATGTGCTGAAGCCTGTCTTCTCTTTGCTTGACTCTTCGACTTCTACTTGATGGTAACGACTGGCCATGTCTTACGTTGGGAAGAAACGGCACTGTCCAGCTTGATCTATTTCGTCCACTCGAGGAAGCGGAAAACAATCCTTTATCGTAAGCGAATTGAGATGTCTATAGTCTGCAACGAACCTGTGCGTTCCATCCCGTTTCTTCACCGGCAAAAGCGGACTAGCCCAGGGTGATGTGCTCTTCCGAATCATACCTGTTGTTTCCATATTGCGCAGGTAATCCTGAACTTACCCTCTTAGTTGCATTGGGATTCGAATTGGTCTTCGCTTGATCGGTTTTTCAGCCGTGACTTCAATCTTATGTTTGATGACACCTGTCCGACCCAGATCAAAGTTGGACTCAGCGAATACATCGTCATAATCTCGAAGCAAATCCTCCAATTTCGGTTTCTGTTCGTGATTGATGTTCAATTCTGCCAAATCCCATTTATGGACGTTCTTGCGAGCTGTTCCCTTGTAACTGCGTGCGTCAATTCTCATCTCCGGAAGATCGTTGCATGGTTCTATGCTGCCTATAATGGTATATCTATGCAGCTTGGTTGGATTCTTTGTTGTATTCACCAGTCTGACTGGGATCACGTTATTCTTTTTCCGCACCGCTACATGAGCTGCCAACAGATTATGACATGACGCTAGTTGTTGTGATCCGGAAAAGATACAGTCTTGGCCCTCATCCATATTCTGCTGTCTGATTCTTGCAGGGAACACAACTTTCGACGTATCAGGTATAGTGATGTCTTCTGGTACGAAGACACAGTGTGCTTTCTTAGTCTGATCAGCTTCCTGGATTTCTTGTGAATCTTTATTTTGAGCTTGGATCAGCGGAAGTTCTGATACCAGAAGGTGGCGGCGGTAAGAGCACTGCTCTACCCAAAGAGACTGGGAAGACTCCTTTTGCCAAAATTGTCTCCAAATTTAAGAACAAGTTTTGTGTGACGTTCGACGATTTACGCAATGTCAGGAAGCCACGTTCCTGCTGCTAGGATACACACCTGTCATTGCCCAGCAAACTATTCAGTCTTTTGTGGACACCTGCGTAAATGCTTACCGCTCTAAAATGGTTATGAGCCTATGATTACATTTAATATAAAAGGTTTTTTGGAATGACGATTAAACCGCCTGGCGGCCTTTTGGAATACTGCGCAACCTCTGTTTACTACACACTCTTAGATTTATGTAAATATTGTTACCCTTAATCTTATGTTATCCCTAGCTAAAGCTAATATATATATAGTTCATGGTCATCTATGTACCTCTATGTTGGCCATATATGCATATATGTCTAAGCCTTTGTTATATATTTTTTGAAGTTAACCAGTTAATGTTTTTTGTCTATGATGTGGAGTTAAAATTACATCCACTCGTGTTGCGGCGTTTCCGGGGATGTGTAACTCCGCACGATTGGTGCGAGGTCTTCAATAAATTTTTCGGTCATAAATATTTTGGACATTTCAAAATTGAGCAGTTGGATTATGTCCATCACGTGTACAGATGGACAACCAATGGGATCCGCCTAGATTGCTGAACACCCACGAAGTTTAGTGCTAACCTTGTTGTTTTGGACCCGATGGGCAGGCTACTCGGAAATTCAACAGCTAAAAAAATACGCATCTCTTATTGCGGCCACCGTCGGCATTAACACCAAACCCGAATGGCCCCTCCCGGACCAGGCGGAAGCCTACTTTATGCCGTTAGAAAAATTTGTAAAAGGCGACAAGGTGCGACGCTATAGCAACTGGTTCATAGAATACCGTCGACGCTCTCGCTCTGTTGCTTAATGAAGGTACAGAGACTTGGTATCTGTAAGCCAGTAATTGATAAACTATCTTGCCTTATAAGCCTTACATATGACGCTGTACAGCTATTGAGTTTGAAATGCATATACCAAAAAAATTATTGTATCTACGTTTGCATATGAACTGGAAATGCCGTCCATGTTGTAGCTATACAATAGTTGTATAAATTTTAGTTTTTGTACGTATGTATAAATTTGCACACAGTCGACAGAGTGACATATTGAAGTAGTCTTGAAAAGTAGTCTGAAAAAACTAATGGCACTGATTCACTTCAAACATTCTGGCAAATTTCGTGGCTTTCTTCAGAGTTAAATGTGAACATGTGATGAGGGGGTTTGTCAAATTCAAAACCCTACAGATAATCGAAAGTTACTCTTTTTAGTTCTTTAGAGTACCATGATAGTCCCTGTATTCTACGGCAAAAGTGAGTACTTTGTCTCGTTACACAGCTACGTACCTTACCTATCTGCTTATATTTATACAAATGTATGTATCAACTTTGTATCAGTACATTGCTGTCTTTACTGCAACAAAGTAGACAAAAAATGTTTTGAGCTAAAACATCATGACGTTTGCACTGCAATTAAAAAAACGGAGCTTTTCGGTTTAGCAAACTGGAAGCACAAAACTACAGGTGCATTGGCTGTGAAAAATAAGTGCTACACGCTTTTTGGCTGTGCTCCAGTCCTTGAGGTGCGAAATGAAAAGCCACAAGTCAAAACAAAAGTAGGAAAAGAAGTTTCAAATTTTGAACTAGCCAGCTAATACCAAAAAACCCAATCTATTTTGTCTTATCCTCACAAGAAAATATAGGTTAGTCTGATTGTTGTGTGGCGGAGTTAAGCTGAGTGCTTCCTCTGTCATGTCTGAAGCGCATAATGTTGCTGCATCCGATGCCCTACCAGAATCGGGGGGAAGCTCCAGTGCTGCCCCTGGAGCCTCTGGTGGGGACACTGCCGCCCCCAGCTTCGCAGCTGCGGGCTTCCCGCCTTCCAGTCATTCTCTACTGCCAAGTTGGTATTATAAGGCAGGGTACTACGTCTAAATTATGTCTTTAACTGGGTTGGACAAACGATGACCACCCTAACGGGGCAAACTTTTTTCGCTTTGGATCCCCTTCAGTTCCTCCGTTCTTTCCTGAGAGTATTCGCCCCCAGGGACCGGATACAGCATCAGTTTGTGCTAATCTTTCAACAGTTGCTAGTTTGGTACGCCCAGGTAGTTCGCTTTTGGCCGCAACGTCGCCTGGCATGCCTATACTTAGTCCCCAGGTGTCACCAAGGCCGTCCTTCAACCTGGCTCATGGTCTGCCGCCAGGCGCAATTTCGCTGAATCCCGTAATACTGCTTCGGCCAGCCGTAGCCAACGTATTCGAGGTGCCCAGTACCGGGCTGTGGCGGAAATGGCAGTATTATGGGTGGTCAGTATCATCGGCATTATGAGCGTTGTCCAGTTTTGCGAGATGCTATTGCGGCGGCTGGAGGTGACTATTTTCATGAACTGACTATGGAAAAAACTGACCAAAACTCCATGGACTGCCGAAAAATTATTTTCGGTTCTTTCCGGGAGTATCTGAAGGACCTTGTTGATCTGTGGTGTCAAACTTGCTTATGAATTATATATCTGCTTTCTATTTGGAGAACTGCTTAAATTTAATCCAGTATATATTTGCTATGTTTGTTCACTATTGCTTTATGGTATCTGATTGTTTGTGATGCAATTTTTGCAATGTTTTGACTCCTGCGACCTAAACGAATTACGAACTATGTATTTTAATCCTACGACCGTAGACTAGTTGTTGTATCTTGTTGCGGACATTGGTGATTTTGGAAGTACTGTTTGTCTGGGGCAAGCCAGTTTTCAGTAGAAAATTAAATTGGAGTGATTGCAATCGCAAGGGTCTGTTGTTGGAGAATGTTTCGACGTAATGTTTTACATCTAACGGGGATAGCATTTCATAAATTCACACTAATTTGTCAGTCTAAACTACGCTTGCACTCTTGTTAAAATACAAAGTCACTTTCACCTATAGTCTAACTTTTCTTCACATGACCAAAAGGCGTATTCCTAGTTGTCATTACACGCTATGATTGGACATTAAGAAAACACGTGACAGTTGAATGCTCCGCCCCAATAAGAAAATGTCTTGCAATTTTTGTATGAGATAACACACTCTGTACTAAGTGCATGATTTAATATTTAAAATTTTAAGGGGAATTGGGTTACGTAGTCAATTGTAGTTATTTATCTAAAATTAAAATTAAAGTTAAAATTACGTAGGCTACAAACTGAAAAATGCTTAAAATCCTCGTTTTAAAAAAGGATTAAAAATTTATATCCTATTTTTGAAAAAAACTTCCGAAAAATAAAAGATATATATATCTATATATATATATATATATATATATATATATATATATATATATATATATATATGTATGTATGTATACATACATAGCTGAATATATTTTACGTGAAATTAACCTCAAAATTATTCACGACTGAATCAATTTGTGTTTTTAGTTATTTATCTGAGAAGGCGGTGCAATTAACTGTACACTATTCACGTGATATTGGTCTGGCCAATCATAAGGTGTATGACAACTAGGATGTATGACAACTGGGAATAAACCGGCCAAAACGCGGGGATGCTGTTTTCATTGAGGGGGTGTAATGCAACAGTTTAACCTACGTATACGTGCAACCTTCGCAACCTACACTGACAGAGGTACTGCTTAAATATAAAGTGATTTACGTAGAAGACACGCACACTTATATATATCTTACATCTTCTATCTTCTATATATACATATATATATATATACATACATATACATACATATATATATATATAATAGTTTCTTGCTAATGGCTGGGAGCTGCTGACGTAAGTGGCCAAAAGTTCCAATGCCGTGAAAAATCTTAAAACATTAAAAAATCTTAAAACATTAAAAACTACGATTTCCAAGAATTTTTAGAAATGTCAGCAGCTTTCAAAATGTCAAGCAACTAATAATAGTTGTGTTGCTGAATAAAAACTACCTGACCAAAAGTATAAATAGTGGGGTAAGAAAGAGTGACACTCCCTAGCGACGAAAGTCTAGGCCTGGTTGAGTTCAAGTATAGAGTGTGTGATATAAGTTGGCTGATTTTTGGGCCATAGGCCCTGGAAAGCGTTGACTGTTGAGACGACAACTGTGTAAGATAGAAACGGGCCTGCAACGGTCAGAAACTCAAGACTTGCAGTTGTGTTAGCTTAGGCTCGGAGTTCGATTCCACAGCTCTGTGTATGCACTTTATATATGTCTGTGACAAGGTATAGAATTGACTGAATTAGTAAACAGTGTGAAATTAGTATCCAATCTCTCCCTAGTAATCGGCCTAGGTACGACAGTGGCCGATTACACATGCATACAAACTTTGCTGCGCTCTAAACGCTACGTGCAAGGTACCGTGACCAACTTTTGCAGAAATCATCCTGACATATAGTGTAAAATAATCTCTAGACTAATGTATACATACTCTTCTGTGCGATGCGATCAAACTGCGAAATATGGAGCGAGGTAAGGTCCATACGGGTTGAGGTTAACTAATGTCTTATGTACTGTGGTTAATCAAATGAGCACAGATTTCTCCAATTAATGCTCCAAGAATCTGTCTCAGCTTGTGTGAAAATTACGTGATTTTGTTAATCCCTGCGTTCGCAGAGCTAGATTACGTTATCGATATTGTTGCTGTTTCGTGGCGTTTCGAATATGTGAGTCAACTACTCCAACGTACTTTGGCAGAATCGTCTGAAACTTGGCTTATTACATACGGCCCAGTGAATGTGCCAACATGTGCCTGAAGTTAGGTAACTAAGCTTGGCTCCGGTGTTTAGAAATGCTACATTGCTTTCTCGAAGTTTTGGTGGCGATTGCTCCGAACGAAGGAAGGCTCAGAGCAAAAGCGGATATTATATTCGGATTCAAAAGGTGAAAGAACGTATACAGCACCTTGTCCGCAAAACCGGAGGCAAAAAGTTTTTGGCCCCATTTTTACTGCGCCTAGCTAGCTTTTCTGTGCCTAGTGCCACAGTTTGTAAAGAAAATAAAAAATGAGTTTGAAATTGTGCTGTAAAAGTTCTAGAAACAAGGTTTCATCTTCCTCACAAAATCTTCCAAAAATGTAAAGAATTTTGACTATTTCATTTAATAATTAGGTAGCAGAATTGACGGTGTTGACGGAACAAGTGACGTGTGAAATCGTAGTTGTCTTTGAGTTTGGGTTTGGGAGTTTATCGGCTATCTGAAAATTTTGAAATTGGTGACATAAACCTTTCTCTGAAGGTTACACAGTGGGCAAGACTTTAGGTCTGCATGTAGTAAACGCAATGAGTAAAACTGAGCTAGTTTGTGCTGACTGGGTTCGCATCAACGACTGCAGCATGATTTTCAGATTTGCTGGCTATTAGGAACGTCGTCCAAATTAGAAACGGGACCCCGTTTAAAACCTCGGGGGAAAATTTCTTAAAATTCCCCGTTGAATTCAAGCTTTAACCCCGTTGTCTGACGGGGTTTTCGAGTTTTTGTTATTTTCAAAAAACTGCACTTTTGCAGCTGCCTTAACATAAAGCTATTGGGGAATGTATGTCTTGTATGTACTGATGTATATGTGTTGCTTACAGCAAGCGCGTGTGGGAGCCATCAAAAAACTTGTCTAAGAAAGGAAAGGTTTACACTAACTGACGGGAAAAATTTTAGTCATCATAAAAACTAACCCCGTCAGAAATCCCGTCTAGAACGGGGTTTTATCAACGGGTTCCCGTTAAATTCCCCGTTGTAATTTGGACGACGTTCCTTAACAGACAGATCTTGAACTACATGAAACTATTAGAACGTTTCAAATGAAAAACTCTACCCTGGAAAATGAAAGTAAAATAATGTCTTGAATTTCTAACCTTTTGACTTACAAGTAGCTAATTTGTATCTATTAATCAAGTTTATAATTGGTGCCTACATGCGATATGTAAATCGCTTTTATTTCGCTTTTATTGTATAATATCTGTAGTCATACTTAAGGGATTATTTTGGGATTCCTACTTTTCCAACTTTTACCACGTTGAAATTGAAAGACCAAAAGTAAGGCTCAGTAAAAAGGACTTAGATCCACACACTGCTCACGAATTATTAGTTCTAAGTCCCATTTGTCGTGATTTTGTTATTTTGGTATGCATAATATGCTGTAATTTATTAATGTTATGTTTGCTTAATGAATCCGTTTTGCCGTGAGTTAAGAGTGGATCGGTTTTGACCCCTTTAAAATTGCAACAACGTCTGTATGGGTTTAATTCACATGTAAAGATTTGGCCCCAGTGACTGGATATGAGCAGCCAACTACTTTACTGGGTGCTGTGCGCGAGGGCTGTATACGCAACCTGAACTTGGAGATAGTACCAGGCCAGCCGATGACAAGCCTTGCCAACGAAATACACCAGAAATTATGTGCAAACCTAAAGTTTGCTCCCACTACTTTACCCCGGCGTAGACCTTAGAAACCCTACCTACCGAACTAAACAATTCTACAACCTAGCTACAATACAAAAGGCCGATTAGCCGCATTATAAAATTTATTATAAAAGCGGGGGGGGGGGAGAATACAGAAATTTAACATACAAGGCTGGCACACTTACAAGGTCAGGAATCCAGACATGAGCATATGAAATGGCAGTAATAACATAGATTTGCAAAGATTTAATACCAAAATTTAAGCCCCGAACCAGAAATTTGTCCTAACCCCTCCTGTTTATCACCAGACGGGAAGCAATTCTACTCTCCAACCCGGATTTCGAATGTCTAGGGGCCCCGCCCCTGCCCCGACCAATATGCAAGAGCACGCGTGAGAAATTTTGGAAATAACAAGGGAAAGCAGAAAACTAAATGCCGACCGGCTGGCAACTTGAAAGTATCACAACTGAGAGAGACAATGCTGGAGGCAGCCAGTGTGATTACGAAATCACGTGGAATGCCTCCAGCCAATCAAGTTTTGCCAGAGTTTTGAAATAGAATTTTAGGCGTAACTAGGGGAATACATGATCTATCTTCGAGCAAATACTGACAATTAAACAATTTCAAATACAAATTATGGGCTAACGGGTCATTTTTAGCGAAAACACGAACTAGAGTTAATTTTGAATGGAGAATCTTTTTAGATAATAAAATAAATATGACAGTAGGGCATTTCCGCCCTACTGTACATGTTCCCAGGGCTTACCGCCCGAGCTCCTGCGAAGGAACCGGTGCAAAACCCCAATTTTTGAACCGAAAAAAATTTTTAAGAAACAGGAAATGAGAGTACGGCCATACATATGGAAGAAAATAGCAAAATGCCAAATAGAAATAAGCAGTCGAAACAGGTAGTAAAACCATGAGTAGGAAAGAAAAAGTTTGCGAGGCAATGCAGGTATGGATCCATCCCCCGATCCAACTAGAAAGCGCCTGGACTAAGGTCAACCACGGTTGGAGCGCATTGACTAAGGTCAGCTACGGGTGGAGCGCCTGAGGGACCGTCAGCTATGTAGTCAGCTGGAATTTAATCGAAAAGTTTTATGAATTGCAAGAACCTGGATAGGGTGTCATTGCGCGAAATAGCAAGATCACCCTGAAACAGGGGAGCGCTCGCTTCACGACACCGAATCACCTCGATGGTGGGCGCAGACTCACGAAGACACTACGATCCGTTGCGTGCCCATGACGACGTAACTATCAGATGGCAGGGGGGCGTATACCGCCGACACCTACAGTTTGGTAAGAAGAATTTTAGGGGCAGGGTTCGTTGGGACAACTACCGTTTGCGCTCGCAAAACTAGAATTTTAAAGCTGAGGTGCGGTGACCGTACTAAAGGGAATTAGCAGGGACCTTTTTGTCCATCCCCTTACGCCTCACTGAACAATTAACAAGAAATTTAAGCAACTAGAAAATTTTTGGTAAGCTTTTAGGTTAGACTTACTTCTTACTTTTTAAGAAAATTAAGAAATACACGAGATACGAGGCACAATACAAAGTACATACTATACATAAGACACGTTAAATCACCCGCATATTTTATGGCTAGACTTTTTAGGAAGGAACTGGTTGGGTAGAATTTGCTCTTGTTCAAAAGGTTAGATAAGAATTATATCTATTTGAAATGTTAGAATTAAAATATGAAATCTAAGGTTTAGATAAGAATGCGTGGATAAGGTAAAATTTTAGTCGTTAAAGAGATTGTTTTAAACGGTAGGTAAATAAGATTAGATAGTTTTAAGGAATAAGAGATAAAACTTTCGTAGGAATGATTAAAGCAACATATTATGACTGAAAATGAATAAAAACACAAAATACCAGTTTCGTACATAGTATACATGACACCTAACGTCTCTATCGTACCCATTCTTATTTGTCGGTGCCTTCTTTCTTCTGGGAATGGGAAAAGTCACTAATCGGGAGGTAGATCACAGTTCACATAATGGTATAAAGTCCAAATCGAGGTAAGTCAAGGTTGAGAATCATTGTTGAGAATCATAGAATATAGTCAAAATCAGGCAAGTCATGGATCAAAAGATCAGGAGGGAAGGGTAATACTATGTTGGGGACTGGTAGGTACCAACCAATGATTTGGGACAACAGCCGCCGTTGTTTCTTCATTGAGGTACCATTGAGTTGTAGCCACCGCCGATGTTGAGGCTATGAGGTTCCGCTTGTACCTTTCGGTCTCCCTTTGGTCTGTTCGGGCGCAACCTAGGCTAGATACCATTCCACATATGCATTGATAGTAAAACAAGGGGCTGAGACCAAGATACGAGAACAAGACATGAGACCAACACGAGACCAAAACACTGGTTTGGGACTGGGACCTATACAATGCATATGCCTCCAAGCTTCTCGATATTTCCTTTTCCAAAATACCGATCACAAGGAGCACGACTCACTCTTCGAACACCCAAAGGGGCCGAGCTTGCAGTGGCCTGACTGTACATTGAGCCGACTCGAGTACTGCAGAGAAGACTTGCTGGCCCAAATTACTTTTGGTGTTTGTTTAGAGGGTGACCAGCAATTCTAAACTGGGAGTACCCAAGCCGGCCGGTTGGTGACCCAGTCGATAGCGATCTCCGAGATATTCTCCTTACGTAAGGCCAATACCTTGAGCCAGCTCTTAGACTGCACCCATTACAGGTGAGCCTAAGTCCTGACCGGCTGGTGACCCAGTCGATAGCGATCGCCATCCAAACCTCTCGATTGGTGGAAACCGACGGTCTGATCCGTGCCAATCTGCTGACCGTACACGAACTTTGACCGTGTTCACCAACCTTGCCTGTTCACTGATCGATGCCTTCTCCGGTAAGCCGCCGGAGGTAGGATAAAACCAACCAGTGCCGAGCCCCAGCTCAAACAGCCACAAGCACACTAAAACAACAAACCTTATGCATTGACCAGCGTAGGTGTGGACTGTCATCCACGCACCGCGCAATGCCTCTAGTCATTGGCCTAATGCCAGACCGACATATGCCCCGACTAGACGGAACCACAAGAGGATGTTAATTCATCCTTCGACAGACACGGGAGGCCTTCAGCCTCTCTCCCTGCGCTATATCTACGAGCTGTTTGCCTCTGGGTACTTGCGAGCCCGCTGCCGCCTTTTACGGACTAGCCTTGGGGAGCCTATCCCCCTTGGCCATCCGTCGAAGATTTTTACCATAGGAAGGAGCCAGCTGGTCAACAAAATATCGCCGTACGGACCTTATCCTACCCTTCACCGGGCAGGCCCAACCCATCTCCGGGCGGGAGTAGAGAGTACTAGGCGTCACCATACCTCGTACTCGTTGAAGCTGAGCGTACTGAGCTGTGTTTGTCCAGAGACAGCCGCTGATGGGCCTTTTCTGGATGCGCCGGGTCGCATAGTGTAGGCCCAATACAAGAGCAGTACACATTGTCCTTCTGGCCGGGAGGTTCTAGGCCATCGATATACACGCCAGTTCTGTTGGTCGGGAGACGCAGTCCCGCCGCTCTCATAAGCTTTGGCGGATCTACAAAGCCAAAGAAAGGCGGACATAACCCGTCCGTCTGGTAGTGTTGCACGGCATTGTCCATGCGCATCCGAATCACCTCCAGAAAGTTCGCATTCTCCTGTGGACTGAGTCGAGTCTTAGTCTTCCAGTCCGCAAAGAAGGCTTGCGGACCGCCTTGGGTGAACCATAGAAGCAACTCCGTTCGCAGGCTACCCGCGATACTATGACCCTGAAACATCATCTGCAGTGAATAGAGATCAGGATACTGCTGGAGCGGAACTTGCGCCAGCGATGTAGGAGGCTGCCCTTGGAACGAGGGCATGGCGGGTTTAAAGCCCAAAACTCCTCGCCAGTTGCCTCTGCAAGCAGGCACAGGTTATTATCCAACAGAAAGGCGCGCAGTGCCGGAAACTGATAGACATAGTCTCAGAGCACGTGGTACAAAGTCCGTACATCATGGCCCGCCTTCCAGCCATTATGCCATGGCGAATCTGGGAGATCACGCAAGTGCCGGGTGACGTCCACCTTCGAGTATTGCTGTGATGGTTGATGTATCTCTTAGCATCGGATCTCTTATAGTAATGTGCCTTGCGTAATTGGTACCCATGTTCCGGGTCCATAAACCACAAGGTCCCATGCTGTCGTAGGGTGAGTCCACCCGGTACAGGGTGCATAAAAGAAACTTCAAATCCTTCTCCCTTATATTGGAAGACAAACCCTGTTTCATGGACATCGGCTATCCCGTCGAGTCCCTGCTGGTACCAGTTGGCGAACGCGCATCGGACCGTCTCGCCTCTGTTGATCGTGTCAGCAGAGACATAACACACATCTTTGTAAGCCCTATAGCCAGGACGGGAAAAGAGGTTCTCATAGGGACTGAGTTCCAGGAGAATACGTGCCATCACGTGAACATGGGCCAGCTCACGAGTGGAGGCACACTCGGTAAGGAATAAATAAGGTTCCGAGTCCTCCTTAGGTGGCCTATTAATGGTGATAAAATGCCATGTAGCCAAATAAATTCTTGGCCCTCGTGCAAGCGGTTTATCACCGTCCGGTATGGTGGTCCTGGACCCGGTCGTATGGAGCCCATTGTGGGAATTTCTGTTGGAGCAGAGCACGGATCTGTGCAATGTCCATTAAGGTAACCGCGACTGCTCGTTCACTCAGTGGAGTGAAACACTCTGCAATAACCCTGCGAGTAGCAGTCAAGGGTGGGTGAGGGGTATTCCTACCCGGAATAGCCGGAATCTCGCTACAAATCCTTTCATTCCAACAGTTCTTGTAGTAGACACAGGGTTCCCTTTTTACTCCGGCCACTTCGTCACTTCGTCCGGCAAGGGTACAGGTATGGTATCGCGGTATTGCGCATCCATTGCAAAGCAAAGATACCGGTTTGGTTTTCCTTTGCTAAGATGTACTGTTCGTACAATAATTCACGGAATGAACGGAAGTTATTGGCTTCTTTGGCGTTATTCCGGGCTTCTTTCAGGGCACTGACCTGGTCCCCATTCACCGTGACCGTAGGGACGGCTGCCATGGCTGCCGCTTTCCGCTTCTTCTTAGACTTAGTACGGAACCGTAATTCATGTACCCCGGTCAAGGGCTTCGGCTCTTCCTGAGGTGGATAGCCAGTGCGGTCGGCCGAGAGGCTATGCCGCCTCTTATCGCCTGGTACTGCACTCTGTGCTGGCCCAGCAGGCGATGTGTCACGTGAACGAGATTCCGTTAGTTGCGTAGATAGTCCAGCTTGACGGTATTGGGCTGCAAGTAGCGCATTCTGCCACAGGGTAGAAGCAGGCGACTGATACGGGGCGTGGCTGTGACTGCCCCGAAGGCCTGGGAGGCAACGTACCAAAACCATCATCCGGTAAACGTTGTTGAGCAGCATGTGCCGCAGCTCCAGCCTGAAACGGACCAGATTTTGCACTTGCCCCTACCAGACGTGTGCAGGAGGGGACGTTTAGGCGGAAGGGGAGGGGGATGAAGCGGCGGCCGGGGGGCGCCGGAAAACCGGATTTTTACTGCAGTAATAAATCACAAATGTGCTTATGTTAAGCTCTATAATAGAATTCTTGTAAATAATGTGCTGACCGTGACAAAGTATTTTGTTCCAAACTGACTCAAAAAGTTAAGCAGTTCACTTCAGATTGAGTGCGAAAACTTGCAAACCAGTTTGGATTTTTTCCGGCTTAGCTAGATATGCGGTCATTTATATACTTCCTAACGTTTACTTTTAGGAGAGCAAAAAATTTTGACAAACTGCGTATTTTAAACACTAAAAAATGTTCAAAAAGATCAAAGGACAATCACCCCACCCCTACATAAGTATTTTTATTTTTCCAAGCTTAAACCTGAGTTTTCAAAAATACCGGGTCACTGGGTCACTACATAGTCAGGTCAGTACATAGTGACCCGGTTTCATCTCTGGCCTGTAATGCACTCGATTTTGGGGGTTTAATGATACTTTTATTTTATATTTTAAAGCAGTGTGTTGGTTACGGCTATCCCAATTTCACCGTTCGACGTGGACATGGGCTTATTTACTTCCACTCTCTCCCCTGTGAAAAACTAGCGATTACGGTCTGCGATTCTACAATCCCTTTAGCAACTATTCAAACTAGTGCTTACTCTTGTGTAAGTACTTAGGTCTGGAACGATGAGTCATCAAATAGACAATTAGCAAATTACATTATATAATCAGTATTGGTGTTGTTATTATTGTGAGCAGTCGGGTTTTAACCCATATTGTATTAGCGGTGCCACCATTTGGATTATTGGTATAAATTGTAAGTTTATTTAATAAACACATTTGTCCGCCACAACTGCCTCATGTTTGATTAGGGAAGGTTAGACTAGGGATCTATTTTAATTAGAGTTGCACCCTTAGGGAACCTGCAATAGAATCGCCAGTCAGTCTCCGGTTTAGTTCCGGACAGTAAACACGGGGATTGATATTTGGCGACCGTGACAGGACCACTGTCCGGTTTGTCAAATTTCAAAAATTTGCTTATTTTGACAATTTTTACATATAAATAACTTTTTCATTTTTGCGAGTTGAACAAAAAGCTTTACATTTCTGCAAAGCTCGTGATCTGGAGATTCTTTTATGATACTTAGTTTTTCATAAAAACGACTTTTAATTTTTTCGATCTTTTGAGGGTGCAACTTTGAATTTTTGAAAAATGGAAAGTTTAGGATTGGTAGCTAGGGGGTGTTGGACACCCTCCCCCCTCCCCCCCCCCAGGTAGTTTGAGGCGGGGAATTCAACTGGAAACTGCATAGGGTTATTGGGGCAGCCCAATAACCTATATTTACATAAAGTTTAGGTAGATTTAAGCGACCCCCCCTCCCCCCCAAACCCCCCCAAGACGGGTGTAAAATTTTTTAAAATTTTTAGTTTAGGAAAATTTGTGGACGTTTTTTCCACACCCTGGTGGTAAAAATTCCTGTTTTCGGGAATATTTAACACTAGGAGAGCATTGGAAGCCCACTAGAGGCAAAATTTCGAAATTTTGACCAAATTCCGAAAATAATTTTTCGACCCCCCAAAGTCATTTTTGGGTCAATTTAGGCCAAAATCTTGCTCATTCGGCCTGAAATAAATTTTTTGGGCGTTGTTTTCACGCTCAGGAATCCATTTTAGGCAATTTAGAGGCAAAATTTTGAAAATTTTTTCAAAACTTTGTGAAATTTTTTTGACCCCCCCCAAGCATTTTTGAGGTCAAAATCGGTTAATTTCTTGTTATTTAGGTCCTAATAAATTTTTTGCAGCGTTATTTTTACGCTCAAAACGCGATTTAGGGCATTTTAGGGCCAGAATTTGAAGTTTTTAGGCCAAATTTTGACGATTTTTGACCCCCCCCCAATCGACTCCCAAAATTGGAAAATCGCCTAAAAATCGCGATTTTTACCAAAAATAAGTGTGAGCCTAAACGCAAATTGCGACTTTAGGCTAGAATATAACTGTATTACGTGTTTTTGGAGTATTTCGGTATTTTGACCCCCCCCCCCTAAAACCCCCATTTTCAATTTTTTTTGGGATCCTAGAGTGGTTTTTGGCATTTTCGAACACTCATTTTCGCTTTTTTGAGTCGAAAACAAAAAATCCGTTTCGTCTCATCGGTTACATTAGCCAGAAAATGCTAAAAATCGCGTGGCCCCCCCCCCCCCCCCTCAATTTGATATATACGTATATAACGTTTTGGTCAATTTTGGTGTTTTTTGTACCTTTTTGTGTCGATTGGAGGCTCGGTAGTAATTTTTTTTGTGACGATTTGAGTAGTTGAAACTAATTTTACGCCAAAAATTAGTAACTCGTCGAGTGAAGAAAATCCTAGTGAAAATTGGGTTAACTGGGATAATATTTTTGAATCTTTGGGTTTTTTGGCGGAAATAAACCGAAATCTGGAGACAAGGTTAAGAGCTCGATTACGTAGTGAAAGAGAAAAGAAAATGGCCGAGCTCAAAAATTTGATTACCCTTTTCAAGGGTCTGAGTAATTATAATGGTCGGGATACTACCCTGACCCCTGACGAGTGGATCGTCAGTTTCGAGGCCATTGCTAAGGCCAATGATGTCGAAAATGAAAAATATTATTCGATTTTGTTAGCCAAATTGGGTGAAAAAGTCATCCATCGGCTTTCCTCGTTAGGAATGCCGAGTACGTACAGAGAGCTAAAAGAGCTCTTAAAAACGCTCTATGAGCCGGTTCAACGGACAGCCGTTGAACATTCTCGCAAATTTTATGTACGTACCCAGAAAAAGGACGAGAATGTGCAAGATTTTGTGTCTGAATTGGAAATGTTGGCAAAAAAGGCCTTTCCAAACGAAAGTGACGATATGAGAGCCGTCAATATTTTCGAGCAACTTCGAAAAGGTTTGAAACCAAATCTGAAGGCAGTTGGAATTTCACTTTTGTCCGATTTGGAAAATTGGGGCCATACGATGGCCAAATTACGAAAAATCGTCACTCAATTGTCAAGACTTGAAGAGGAGTGCGATTCTGATTCAGCCGAATCGGATAAATCAGAAAAGCCGGAAAAATCCCCCAAAAAGGAAAAACGGGGTAAGGCGAAAGCCAAGGTTTGTACAGTTTCGACGGATTCTCACGAAAGTTCGAGTGAACTAGATCAAAGATTGAAAACTTTGGAGGACGAAATTAAGAAAGTGAAAATTCGTAACGCTCAGAGGGACTTGGTTTTGGAGGCCACAAAAGGCGAGTCAGCGGACTCAGAAAATTGCCAACCCTCGACTAGTGGTGCTTCTGGTGCTGTAAATGCTGTTCAAGCATCTACGGAAAAAACGGAGAAACCGCCAGAAAAAGATCTAGTGGAACAACGGACGTGTTATACGTGTGGCAATCCAGGCCACATTTCCCCTCAATGTGCCTTAAATCGGCAAAATAATTTCGGCCAAAGGGGTAGAGGTAACCCTAATCGAAGAAATTTTGGAGGTCGGAATAATTTCGGTGGAAATAGGGGAAATTATAATAACCGCCAAAACTACGACGGTTATTCCAACCAAAATTCGGGAGGAGGTTGGAATAGAGGAAATCGAGGATCCTATCGCGGTCGTGGAGGCCGTAGGGGAGGCAACTCCTCTAATAATCGAAACAATCAGGGCGCAAATATTTTTGTGGATCCATCTACTGGACGCCTGTTTCAGTCGCAAGGACAAGGGCGTAACCAGCAAAATCCGACGATAAATTATTTGACCCCGGTTCAACCCGAAATGGATCCAGCTTCTCAGTTATTGCAAGCTTTACAGAGTTTTCAGCAAGCGGGGAGCATGACAAATTCCGGGGGTGCTCCTCCGCAATAAATCCATCGCCCGGAAAGCAAAGTACGTATATCCCACAGAAAAACCCGCAAATTAATTTATTGTCGGAGAAAACCCCCAACTTTTTGGAGGGCCTTTCAAAGCTTTTTCCAGACAAAAAAGTTTTAAATTCAAATCAAATTTGCGCGGTTTTTAATCCTTCATATGCAGATGTAACGAGGGGCCAACGATCTCAAAATTCCCCCGAAAACCCTCGAAATTTGCTTCAGTCCCAGTTGCAAAACTTTTTGCAAAATGTAGATATACGTGCTTTGGCAGAAGCTTTAACTAATGGCCGCCCCCACTCCAAAGTCCTCGATCTCCTCCCCAGGTAAATTTTCAGCAGCAAAACCAGTTTTTGAATGCACAGAATACCCAAAATCCAAGGGTTATTCCGCTAGTTCCTATTAGTGCTGCTAGGGCAAATCAAATTCGATCTCAGTTGAATTTTTCGCAAAATTCTCGATATACGTATAACACCGGGTCACGAAATCAGAATAATTCATTCAACTACAGTCGAAGTCGATTGAATTATTCTGCAAATAGATCTTTTGCTCCACGAAACAGCTTTTATCGCAATAATTTTCGTGGAGGGGCGCCCCCAATTCGAAATCAGAATTGGCGCCCCCCCGCTCAAGAAAGGAGAAATGCAGGTTTCAATGGCTACTGGTATCCCAGTAACGGTAATCAGCGATGTCCGCGAAACGTGCAGCCCCTTGCTGTGCCACGACAACCAAATTTGTTTTTCGGAACAAATAATTTCAGAAATGCGCGCGGGTGGGAAAGTTACAGGTCTCCTGTGGGAAACGCTGTGACTTTCTCAAACGCAAATAGGCGCCAAAATGGGCAACAGCAAGAGGCGACGATGGATCAAACGGTACCAAGTACAAGTACAGCTGGGGTAGGTAGTCAAGGTTCATCTACAAAAAGAAGCGCGACAGTGCGTGTCCCTGATTCGGGGGACAATGTATTGGAGGCTTCAAACAGAAAAGATGAAACCTGTACCACTAATGCTGCAAAACAGTCAGATGCCTCAAATAATAAAAAGTCAAAGACGAAAAATGCAAATATGCAACCTGAGCAGGAAATAATGCCAGAAATGTCTCAAGGACAATTAGTTGCACGATTAAATCGACTTAGAACGATAGATGAGGCACCTGATACCGAGGAAAAGGCAGCGAAACATCCGATTTCTGACGTGGAGAGGGAAACTAATGTCAAATACCATCATAAAAATGACCCGAGCTCATCATCTGGTCAAATTCAGTCGAATAAAAAGGCGAAACGAGTTCAGAAACGACGTTCTCACAAGATTCCAGACCCTGATTTTCCAGGAAGATTTCTTTTTGAGTATGATTCTTCTGAAAGTTCATGTTCAGACCAAAGTCAGTCTGAATCGTCAGATATGGAGTTGGAAGACAAAGAAGTAAATCATGTGAATTTGACTCATCAGCCAGAAAAGGCACCTCGAACGGACTTTGTAGCAAATAATCGGAACTATCTGTCGGCTTTTGTTCATCAAGATCAGTATTTTTTGGGTGCTCAGACGAAAATTCCGCCAGTGCACTCGCCACTGATAGTAGCATCAGTGGGAGGCGTAAATACTTTGGCACTTATTGATACGGGCGCGAATATTTCAGTCGTTTCTAAGAATTTTGTAGAACATTTAAAGCAAAAGTGCCCTGAAAATCTTACTTTTGGAAATGGAGTTTGTGAACAGGCAACCGCAGCTAACGGAACACCTATAAACTTTTCAGGTTCAGTAAAATTTGAACTGTCTTTTCAAGGCTATAGATGGGCCCATGAGTATTTAATTAGCGATTTCTGTCCATATGATATTCTTCTTGGCATGGACTTTCTATCTTTTTATAATTGGTCTATGCTCATGGGACGCCATTCTATTTACCATCCGCTTTTTAAAGAAGTTCCGTTGCTGGGGGCGCCTCAAATCAACAACATTTTGCAAATTGTAGGAAAAACGCGACCGGCAGTTTCGAATATTTGTCTACGAGTCGGAACAACTATTCCAGCAAATTCTGAAGCATGGGTCTCGATTTCTTGTGAGGATAGTCAACCAAATTCTGACCAGTTAGATGATGAGTGGGACCTACCATTTGTACGTACGAAGCCCTCAGTTGTAAATACGAATATTGCACCTTGGCCTTCACGGTTTGAAGATGTGCCTAAGCTAGTACGCAATTCCATGAATATTCTTGAAAAATATAACTGCTATATGGTTCCGGGAATTATTTCAAAAGGAGAAAAAACCCAAGAAGTTAGAGTTTGGAATTTGAGTGAGGAACCACTGGAATTGCATCAAGGAATGGTATTAGCTTACGCAGATGATTTAGTCACGCTCAAAAATCGTCAAGGCAAGGAATCGTTTTTACAATTGGGAGATACTTGGTTTGAAAAAGAATACGTATGTGAAGACGATTTACCTAAGTCTGTACAAGCTGAAATTTTCTCTGCGACGGTGGAAAATATGTACGTATCTCAACCTTCTACATCTAAAATAGAGGACATGGAATCAAAAGAGCCTACGGAACAGGATTTATACGATCAATTTCTGAAGGAAGCCCAACTGGATAAATTCGAATGTTCCGATAAGGCAAAAGGTAAGTTTCGGGAACTCCTACGTAAGTACGTACATGTCTTCGCAACGCCAGAAAATTTGGGACGATGCAGCACAGGACAACATCTGATTGATACAGGAATGGCAGGTCCAGTAACAGCAAAAGCCTACAGGATGAACCCTATGGAACGGGTGGAAATAGAAAAGCATATCCAGAAGATGCTAGAGCAGGGCATTTGTGTTCCATCTGATAGTCAATGGTCGTCACCTTGCATGTTAGTGGGCAAAAAGGATGGAACCACTCGATTTGTCATTGATTATCGACAGCTAAATAAAATTACACGAAAAGACCGCTACCCTTTACCAAAAATCGATGAAATCTTGGACATGTTTAGTAAAGGGAAGTTTTTCTCTACTTTGGATCTAAATAGCGGCTATTGGCAAATTGAGATGTTCCCTCCCCATAAGGAAAAGACCGCATTCATTTCACATATGGGACTCTTTCATTTTAATGTCATGCCATTTGGCTTGACCAATGCTCCTGCAACATTCCAAAGAATAATGGAAAGAATTTTTACTGAATTACCAGTTTATATTGACGATTTACTGATTCCATCTAATGATGAAAACCATCATTTGAAAATGCTTGAAATAGTTTTTCAGAAGCTTTCCGACCATGGGTTGCGACTCAAAATGAAAAAGTGCGTGTTTTTCCGCAAAAAGGTTGAATATCTTGGTCATTTTATTTCTGAAAAGGGCATTGAGACTGACCCACGTAAAGTGACTGCGGTAAAAAATTTTCCAGTACCTATTACGATTAAGCAATTGCGTGGTTTTTTGGGTATGGCTGGATATTATCGACGATTTATACGTAATTTCAGTTCAATTGCAGCACCAATGAATAATCTGTTGAAAAAGGATGAAGGTTTTCATTGGAATGACCAATGTCAAATTGCTTTTGAAAATTTGAAACAGGCTTTGATAAATGCACCAGTTCTTGCGTATCCAAATTGGGAGGAGCCGTTTATTTTAACAACAGACGCTAGTGTCGTCGGTCTCGGTGCAGTGTTGGAACAAGATCAACCGGGTGAGAAAAAGCCTAAACCCATAGCCTATGCTAGCAGAGCTTTAGTTGGTGCTGAGAAACGTTATAAAATTGTAGAATTGGAAGGTCTTGCAGTCGTGTGGTCTTGCAAGCATTTTCAGCATTATCTACGCCATCGAGAATTTACTTTGTATACCGATAACGAAGCCCTCAAATATATTTTTGCAAATGCCAAAAATCAAGGCTATACTCGAATTGCTAAATGGGCTATTGCATTATCAGAATTTCGTTTCAAGACTCAACATCGAAAAGGCATAGATAATCCTGTAGCTGACTGTCTTTCACGTAACCCTCAACCAGTTGTCGTTGATTCGAACGTCGACCGCGCTGAAGGTGAAAGTGAAATTATTACATCTAATAATAAATTTCAGTATGTATCTGACGAGTTTGACGTTACCGAAGATATGTTTCCGCCAGTGTGCATGATTGAAAAATATTCTGATGATGAATGGTCTCAAGCACTAAAAACTGATTCCGATTTTGGTCCTTTTATTGAGTATCTTGAAAAAGGCACATTGCCTAAGGATGACCTGACTTGGACTTTAATACGTGGTCAATCCGATTTTGAGTTGAAAAATGGCATGCTTTATAGATATCGAACTGATATTCACGAGAGACGTAAAAAGGGTTCTGCTCGTTTAACTTGTGTCCCTAGAAAGTTTCGAAATTATATTTTAGAACAGTATCATTCTGCGATGGACACTGGTGGTCATCAGGGTGTACCTCAAACTCATTATAAAGTTGCGACTAGGTATTATTGGCCTAACTTACTTACGGATGTGAAGTATTTTATACGTAATTGTATTGTGTGTGCAAAATTTACGATAGGCCCGAGGCACCCTCAAGCTCCGATGAAAATTTATCCACCAGTTACTAAACCATTCGAAAGGGTTTACGTAGATGTTATGCATTTTCCGATTAGTAAAAAGCAGAATGTTTGTGTTTTGGTTGTAATTGATCAACTTACCCGTTGGGCAGAAGCATGGCCCCTACGAAATGAAAAGGCCGAAACTTTAATACGGGTGTTTTTGAATGAATTTATTTTGCGGTATGGAGTACCCACCGAAGTAATATCGGACCAAGGTCCAAATTTTCAAGCTGAAGTAACTACTGCTTTGTTTAAATTGATGGGTACAAAGAAATTACGTACTACTGCTTATCACCCTCAGTCTAACGGCCTAGTGGAACGGGTTAATGGTACTATACGGGAAATTGTTAAGAAGTACGTAGATATTGATCAACGTGATTGGGACGTTAAACTAGCTTTTGCTATGCATGCCTATAGGACTTCATTGCATTCAACTATTCAGGATACTCCCTATTTTCTATTGTTTGGTCGGGATGCACAAGTTCCGGAGGATTTGTTGTTTGAAAACTTGGATAAGCCAGTAACTTCTTTGGTAAATTACAAGACTTCTTTAATTCGTACTTTGACGGAAAACTGGCACATTACTGCTCAAATTATAGCTGATAAGGCGGAACTTGTTAAACAACGGTACGATAAACGTGTACGTATAAAGAATTTTGAAGTGGGACAAATTGTGATGCGAAATATTACGCAAGTACCTCAGCCCACAGGTAGGATGGCTAAGTTAGCTCCTAAGTACGACGGACCCTATAGGATAACGGAAGTTTTATCAGATCAAAATGTACGTTTACGTAATATGAAAACGGGAGACATTAGTAAAGTCATTCATGTAAATCGTTTAAAGTTGTTACCTGATATAGATCCCGAAACCCTGGAGGAGTTGGAAATTGATGTTGATGATCCAACTGCTCTTGGTGAAGATAACATTGTACGTACCTATGATAATAACGATGCTGTAGCTACGAATGATGATGTAATTGTCCGTCATTGTGTACTAGAACCTACAGAAAAAGACCAAACAGAACAAAATCAAACGAATACTGAAGTACCTATTGTAGTGCAACAACAGTTGCCTGGTTTAGAAACGGAAGCGGAAGAGACCATATCAAATCAAGGTCAAGAATGCACAATTACTACCACTACTGCAAATGATTCACAAAATTATCCTAGCACTAGCCGTCCAATTACCCAACAACCTACTTCTATGCAATCTCCCTTCCCCAAGCTGAAGCTTCATTAATGTTGTATCCTATGTTTCAAATGACAAGCATCCTATGTGCACTTTGTAATTTAGGGAAATTAATTTGTAAATTTTACCATCGTCAAAATTACTGGAAAAACGAGATGCCCAAACGGAGTCACGGAAGTTGGAGCGATGATGAAGGGAATTATGCTTCAAGACCTAAAACATATCAGAAAGCTCCTACTAAGGAGGAAAGGGATGCTTTGACTCGTCAGAGGCGTAATCGCAAACGGAGAGAAAAGGCCATGGAAAGAGAAACTCAGTAACAGCAAGCAAAAGGGGAAGAATCGGCTAGAAATTTCGGTGATGAGAGTGATTTTTGTGTGCATATTATTCCTAAGTCAATGAATATCAGATAGAAGGAAGCTGATGGAAGGAATCTAGTTTAATTTTGTTCTCGTGAATTCTCAGAAGGAGCAATAACTGGAATAGCACAGCTTGTTACGTTGAAGCTAGTTCTAATCTCAGAATATCTACGGCGGCAAGTGGAAATCAATGAATATTGCCAAACATACGGCATCCAGTCTATTTTCATTTTGGAGCAAATGTTGGGAAGCTTGAGAATTTTACAGGAAACGCTACAGGCGAGATATATCGTGAAGGACTTAATGCGTATTGCTAGAGAAGTATGGTTAGCACAGGAGGAAGGAAACAGCGTTTGCAGTATGTGAGGTATCATGCGGAACCCCGGCGCATTGTAACATCGCGCTTTGATTAGGATTCCGGTCACTGGGCTCATAAATCATCATTACGCGCAACTTGTATGGCCATCTTCAAGTTAGTGCGTAGCTGCCACACAAAGGCGCATGTCGTAGGTCTCTACGTCGTGTTTTTGTCGTGATGGTAGCATGGTTTCATTCATTTTTCTTTTTCTTTTTTCATTTTTTACTTTTAATATTCTACTTTTCGCAGTAATTTTTTTGTTTTGTACTTTTGCCAATCATTTATTTGGAATTTGTTAAAAGCTAACGTTCAGTATTTTTTCTAACCTGTATTTTTGTCTGTTTATATTATTAGAATTATTGCAATTCTTATAATTTATTGAAAAGCAAGCAAAGTTTATCAGTTAACCAGTACACACCGTACATATATGATGGTTAACCAGAAAGAAAGAAGCAATTAATAGAGGCTTATTAATACGTTCATACCTAAACGCCTCAGATACCTTTAAATGAAGAATTCAATTATTACTGAAGTTTGGCTTGCTAATATATCGTATATTTTGTGGTATTTAATCTTTACAGTATTATTTTTGAAGTTTTTTTTGTTCGTGTACAGGTATACTTTTGCATTCTAACTTTGATATTTCCATTTTGGCATTTTGTTTTGTATTTTTCGCTTAGTCTTTGCCGTATATTAATCTAAAAACTCTAAAAATCCAAAAATATTGAGTTCTTATGTAGTTTATTTGCTGTACAGTTGTTTTTGTACTCTTTTGTACTTATGCTTCGGCAAGCCACACTTCATAGCGACATAGATTCATGCTTTGTATATTGATGCAGTGGATTAGAGTTAGTTTGCATTTTTGCTTAAACCTATATACCTCATCAAGCTCACGTGAAATGATGGTGTAACATAGTTTTTCTCTTTTGGAGTAATTTTTTCCTTTTTCTGTACAAACACAATCTCTATAAAACGACGAATTTCTTTTCTATCTTGCGTTTATCCTAACTACAAAATTCTTGGCGCAAATATCTCAAATCTTCAGTTTTCGAGTATATACGAGTATTCTTTATAACTATTTGTCTAACCCCCTTTGTGTTTCAGCTTTACGGCTCTTTCAGTGGTGTTTTTCAACGGTGCTTCGAACGGTGCAACCTGCCGGTGCTACCAGTCTTCCAACAAGGCGCGAGGGCCGGTGCCCCGTAGTCGCCTTCCATCCAGGCTCGAGGGCCGGTGCCCCGCAGTAGCCATACCAATGCCATAATGAAAAATGCCTTATATTATAGTCATATTTGTTTGTCATATCTTGTTATAGTCATTTTTATAGTCTTCTTGCCTTTAAAATTTCTCTGTCTACTTTAAAATTTAGCCTTAACTGCTTGCCTTAATTTTTGTCATGTTGTTCTTCTTATATTTGTTTGTCTGTTTCGATCCTATTGTTTGTTTTTGTTTAGTTAGGTTTTGCATTTGTCGTGTCGAATTCGTAGGAACTCATTTCTTTCGCGCGGGGTGAAACGATAACAAAACATTGAAAACATTGAGAAGTTGATAACGTATTGTTAGTTTATAATTGTTAGGACTTGTTAGGATATATTATATGTAATATTGCTGTTTGTGAAATTCTATTTGAAATTCTCTTTGAAATTTATTGGGATTCTTGTATTTTCTTTAAACTGCTATTTGCTATTGCACAATTCCGAGAGATGAGGGCTTTAAGCCAAGGGCCAAGAGTTGAGCTAAGACGGGTTGTGCTGTAAACGGCAGTTTCTGTCTGGGCTTTTAATACGTAAACCTGTAATCCTATTGTTTTTGTTTGAAGATTATTATTATTAGAATATGTATAGTGTGTCTGCTTTGTCATTATATTTTGTTGTTAGTTATTTCATAGTTAGTTAATTTCGCTGTATAGAATTACTGTATTACTTCATTATTAGAATTACTTGTATTACTTCACTGTTTTCTGTCATACTTGTTTAATTAGGAATTTGAAATTTTGTTGTCTACTATACATGTCATATTTACTCTTTTGAACTTTGCTGTACAGATATTATGCTCTATATTATTCTTTTGAAACTCTGTTGTACAGTATAAACTGTCATATTTACTTCATGTATAGAAAGTTATTGACTGTACTGTTTATTCCGGAATTTATAATTGTTGGAGTGATAGTGTTGTGTGTTGGGTTGAGTTGCGTGAATGGGGTCTTCTAACCATAGAGGCATTTGGGTTCTACTTTTTCATAAGGGGTCTCGATTCACTACTTTCGAATCCTACTTATTCTCTTTTCATTATCTAAATTTGAATCGCAGTATCGTTTAAAATGTTATCAAGTTATGTGCAAGCAAGAAGTTAATCCCCAGTTTCGATTAGCCTGCATTTGACTACCAACTCGCTACCAAACTTTTCTATTTTCTTTAAACTTTGTACTTTCTTTTGTAAGTCGCTTGGCTTACTTCTGAAGTTACTTTCTTTCATGGGCAGTAAAAGCGCCAGGACTTCTTAACGGTTGCTTACTGGTCGCCCATGTAGTTTTCTATTTTCTTGAAATTTTCCATCAATTTTTAATCCTCGAATTATGGTAGCAACTCTCGTTATCTCAGAATTTTTAGCAGGCGCTAAAAAACTTCTGCAGGGGGATGATGTGAAAAACTAGCGATTACGGTCTGCGATTCTACAATCCCTTTAGCAACTATTCAAACTAGTGCTTACTCTTGTGTAAGTACTTAGGTCTGGAACGATGAGTCATCAAATAGACAATTAGCAAATTACATTATATAATCAGTATTGGTGTTGTTATTATTGTGAGCAGTCGGGTTTTAACCCATATTGTATTAGCGGTGCCACCATTTGGATTATTGGTATAAATTGTAAGTTTATTTAATAAACACATTTGTCCGCCACAACTGCCTCATGTTTGATTAGGGAAGGTTAGACTAGGGATCTATTTTAATTAGAGTTGCACCCTTAGGAACTGTCTCAAATTACAAGACGAAATAAATCGTATTTTTCAACAAAAATGCGTTTGCAAAATCGCATATGCGATTTATTTTTTGACTTGACTAAAAAGTTGAAAACGTCATAATGTTGCTTCCCTTTTACGTTTTTCTACACTACTGTACAATAGCTTCGGCTTTTTAGCCTAGTTTTTGTTGTAAGCAAAAAGTAGAAAACTCTGGCTGTCAGACAAAATAAATGCATAAGAAAACGCATATAAGCTGCTAAATGAAACGTTTTAATAAATCGTATTATTTGATTTTTAATTTGAGACAGTTCCTTAGGGAACCTGCAATAGAATCGCCAGTCAGTCTCCGGTTTAGTTCCGGACAGTAAACACGGGGATTGATAGGGCAATACATGAGTCACTGTCCTGTGCTGTTGAATCTGTCAAAATCTGGCAACCTTTAATTTTTCAAAAAAATGGTCAGTTTTTGTTTGATCCCGAAAATAAATCTTTGTTTTCATCTCCTAACCTTAAGGAATCAAAGAATACTCTATAAAGCAAAGTTGTAGGTCTGGTGAGAGAATTCGAAATTCGAATGAGTACAAGTTTGTCAGTTTATGGTAACCATGGTGAAAATTCGGCGGATTACAGCTAATTTCTCCAAAACTCAAAGTTTGTCGTTTTTAAAATCTTTTACAGGCTAAATTGTGTTATTGTAGCAATTGTGAACATTTGAACGACATATGCTCTTTCAAATCCCAAAATACGCGAACCCGAACCAGCACCTTAAGGTGCTGGTATCGCTTTGTGTAAATTAGACCCTACAAGCTTCAATTCTTTATAAAAGTGGATGAAACTTTCCAAATACATTATTTTCGTGCTCTTTAACATTCTGGGACCAGTCCCGGAACTTTAGGTTTAAAGATAAGAAAGTTTTCGTTTTTGCCCTTATTCTCTCAGTACATAGTCGCTACACCTGATTGGTTGTTATGGCTGGACAGAGGGCACCAAAATGAACATTTTTGCTTTTACAACTTTTGAGCTACCTCTAGTGGTTAAGGCAGTATAAGCCAAAAACGATTTTTGAGGTCAAAAAATGGCCATTTTTGACGAAATCAGTTTTTTCAAAATTACTGCCAAATCTTACAGACAATTTCGGCTTATTTATACTCAATCGATACACTGTCCAATTGCGCATTTTATCAATACCTAATCGCTGGAGTTCGTAGCTTTAAGCTAGGGAATTCGCCGAAAAACCATTTTGGCAAAATTGCGATTATTTTGTTTTGAACATTGATTTCTCAAAAACTGCCCAATGGATTCGCGCGATTTTTGGCTGAATGAAAATTCGCCCTATTGCGGAGGGACATTTTTCTCGGTTTGAGCTAAAACTTCTCCAGTTGTGAGAAAACTGAATAGAAAGTTGCGAAATTTCGTGTCATCGCGCATTTGCCGGATTTTCCGGAGTACTGAGACTTGTTGAGCCAAATCCTAAAAAATGTCCCTCGGCCCACATGTCCTTCATATCATGGCACAAGAAAAAATTTTGGCCGATTCTACAGTTTTAAGAAATCGATGTTCAAAAATTTTTGGTCTATATGCAGCCGGTCAGATGCCAGCATGTCACAAGTTTTTTGCTATTTTTTGCTAATTTTGCTAGTTTTGTAAGCTCATGTGAATGTACAGATATTAAGCTTTAAAACGAGGTATAAAGCTCTTTCCAACTCCCAAAATTGCGAAAGTTATAGCGTTTCGAAAAATCACCACAAAAGCACTGCACAAAAGGATACCAGCACCTTAAGCTGGCCTGTTTGGTTTTTTGATTTTACATTCCTTAGATTCTTGCTGTCATACGTATGTATAGTAGCTTTCCTGCATTATGCTTTGAGTAAAGGCATTGTATTTTTCAGTGAAAAAGAATAGTGTTGTTAATGAAAATGAGAAGTCTTTTCTGGTTAATGAGATATTTTTGTCCAAGGACATAAAATCCAATGATTCTTATTTTTCTCAAAAGCGAATCTTGTTTCTCCTACATGTTTCTATATACTGCTGCTGTTTATCTGATCTGTGGGACAAAAGAAATATATTCTGACCTATGTTTTAGGAATAAATTTACTAACAAGTCAAAAGCCCAAAACGTTTGCTTTGCAGCCAATTGAGGGTACATTATGCCAGATTGGACATTTTTGTCTATTCTTTCCGGAAGGCTATTTATTTCATCGCATTCAGTAAAGCTACCTCAGCTAACGAGGAGTCAATTTCTTATTCTATTTGCTACTATCATCATCGTCAGACAAGAAGATGGTCTGTTGATATTTTTGTAGGTATCATTTTTGGGTACGCCCCTCTCCAGTTGGTTCTAAGCCCACTCTATTTGGTTCTAAGCCGGCTCGGACCAGTAATATTATTATTGAGCTCGTTTAATAAATTTTATATCACACCTTGCTAGAATTAGTCTGAGAAGGTACTAGCTAAAACAATCGGAGCTATTATAGCCTGTATATTCTAGCCGCGCATGCTCCAAACCTCAAAAATGTACCCAGAGAAATGTAGGTTCAATCCTTAACACGGCAGGACGACACAACACGACATTCTCAATCTCAATACCCGTACTTCAAGCAATGAATTTCGCAAAAACAAGCCCATGCTGGTCATGACTTTTGGAACTGACAAGTCAGGGCTGCCGGGCATAGCAGATGTCGAAAATTTTTCAAACAGATCGGACCGGGCAGATCAAATATTTTCAGCTGCCTGGCCGAGTCGGGCCTGAAAATTTGGTCCCCTTGAAGGTCTCTACATAGCCTGCCTAACTTAAACTAGTCATACTCAAATTTACCTTTGCTGAATCGGAAGGTAAAGCCAGGAGTTTTTTCTTTCAGTTTTTTCTTTTAAGGGTACCTTTAAACTTCCTTTTGCTGCCATCAAAATGTCAGACTGCTTTTAAAGGACCAAAAATTATTGTCATTATAAGCTTCCTCTTTGTTCCATAATAGTTTTTCTCTTCGCTTTATTTGAAGCAATTTTTGTTCAAATCGGAACAAAAACATTTGCTACCAAGCCCTAAATGTTGATTTTTATGTTTACTATTAAATCTAAACATTCGGCAAAGAAAGCGCAGAAGCGTGAAACCCATTTCCGCCCTTTAAAAGAATATTTTCCTTTCAAGCATTTACCTTCCGATCAGCATCAAAAAGTAGTGAGTCCCTATTTCTGCTTCACTTCCTAAATTTGTAATAAAACCCTCACAGTAGGACGCAAATCTGACTCAAAAGTTTTCCTCGAAAGCTTTAAGCTTAGTTGAAATGTTTCTGAAACTAGATAGCCTTCTTTCTAGAAGACATTAACAATCTGAGGTTGTCAGGTACATTTTGACCAATTCGTCACGATCATTTTTAAAGCTCAACCTTATCCCCTCTTTTTAAGGTTCAATGCTCAAAGTAACATAGATTTCCTAAGGCTTATTGCTAACTATTTCCTCGTTACTAGCGAAAGTAATTTCTACTACAACCTAAATACCATAATAAATAATGTCTATTTATATCAAATGTTTCCCTAACGTGGGCTTGAAGCCAGACACAACGCCTTATTGAAAGATTTAGTCGAAATTCACTTTTACTTCTCTTCTTCTCTTCTCTTAAAGGCAAATGTCTGAGTTTAGAAAATCTCAGACTCGTCTGAGGCTTAAGGAGTTACTTTAAGTCAAATTTTAGGAACATACACAAACAGTGACTCCTTAAAACAAACTGTGTTTATATAGAAATATTCAATTGAACTGCTCCTATCTATGTTTTCTCGAAAAAGGTGTAAACTGTATGGATCAGAAAAGCTTTGGAATTGGTGTATCACCTGATAGGCTTACTTATGAGGGGATATTCCTCACTGAGCAATTGATTGTTTGCTACGCAAAAGCGCAGCAGCGAAATAAAGTTGTAGTTATCTTCACATTTGAAGCGCAGCAGTGCGTCTAGTTTCATGAAATTACTCAATTGTAAATGATCTTGAAATTATTTTACTCGAAATGATGAAGCTGATTTCTTTTCGGGCTAGCTACGGTACTAGCTGCATAGGTATAAAAAGAAGTGTAAACTCAAATCTAGTCAGTGTATAGTTTTATCTTGGGTTGGTTTGGTCGGGGACTTCGAGTTGGGCACCGTTTTGGAGGTTCCGATATAGTCCCATTGTGGGCTCTTTGTGATTGTTTTTTCCGTTGCCTACGTCTTTCGTGATTCTGTGTGTTGTTTTATTGAGTTTTGTCCATTGTCTGTTGTGAGCTGTCAAAATTGGTAATCGGAAAAGCAAAGTCGTATGTGGTTTTCCTTTTTTATTAAGCCTAGCAGGACAGTCGTCCAAGCTAATATCAGGTCTTACTTTCGCCGAATTTTCTTTTGGCTCACTGTCTATTTCTCTGAGGCCTAGATGTCACACACTTATCTGCAATCCTTTACAAAGTCCGATATAGTATTTTATTCTATGATATACGCAGTATACTACACTTACTGCATATAGCGAATTTGATTTACGAACACTAGTAGGAGCGACGTCAATTTTTTTAGTATGTGCGACTTTATTAAAAACCTAGAACTTCACGAAGTCAAAATTTCTTTGCAATTTACATATTAGCTCAGTGCAAAAAATTACGCACATACATATTTAATTGTAATAAAGTTTTCTAACTTCTGTAACATTAAATCCAGTGTCAATTTGCACAAGTGTTTATTTTTATTCACTTTACTGACACTCATTCATAAAAAGCCCAATCTGTTGTCCTTAGCTCCGATTCCATAGCGCTATCGTCATTGGTCTATTAACAGTAGTGTCGTTTGATAAACTAAACTTGATCGTTCTTGATCCTTCTATTCTCGCTGCTTTTGTTTTTGACAAAGCTGTCAATCGGTAGATATGCATCAGCAAAATCGCCGATCTTTCCACATGTGCTACAGTTTTGGTTTGCAGCTGGACATTTTAGCAAATTAATTAACCCGCAACTAGTGCAGACAGTTCTTTTCCTCTCCCCATTTCCAGTTAGGTGTGTGAAGCTAGTAAATTTTGAACCACTGTGCGTTTCTCACATTATCGTTTCCGGGACTCGAACGAAGTTCAATCATTTCATGCTTTGAGCATCTGCTTCAGAACCGAGATAAAGCTGATCTACTCGTATCTATTTTATGAAACCCCAGTTCTTTTTTGCTCCAAAAGTTATCTTGATTGGTAGCATTTCTAAACTAACAATGAGTCTACACAATAGTTCATCTGAAGCCAACTTGGGGCGAAACTTAGCTCACGCAGCCAGGCGTCCAAAACCTTGATGGCTATGAAACTCGTAGGTATAAATTTTTATTCAAATAATTTGGAACATACACCTTTCCACCAGTTTCCGGTGTCACTAGATCTAAATGAACTTTTGAAAAGAGGCTCCTTTTGAATGTAGGATCATTTGAAATCCGTAATACATTTTGTTCGATTCAAATGTAGTTAGTTAGTTAGTTTAGTTTATTCACCACCAATGAAAAAAGTTAGTACAAAAACAAAAAGAGCAAATACAAGGTCAAGTCTAAAGGCGATAACATATAGAGATAAACGTCAAAAACAGATAGTGTAGAATAGGCTGGCAGGAACAGGGTGGGCAGTTTATCCGACTACTATCCCCGTCCCCTTAAACATTGCCTTAAACATACATTCTTCAGTTTCCTTTTAAATTCACACAGCGAGGAGGCACAAACTGTATCAGAACAAGATAATTCCAAATTGGAACAATTCTATCACAGAAAAAATATTTCCTGATTTCTAGACGAGCACGATGAACATACAATTTAAACGGATGACCTCGAGTAGCGTTATAGTAGTTAGTTTGGAAAAAATCCGAAAATTTTAGCTCCACCAAATTATTAACTATTTTGTACACCATAATCAAGTCTTTAATGATTGTTCGCTCTTCTAGAGATTGTAAATGTAACTTTTTAAGTCTTTGCAAGTATGTTAGATTCTTTAAGCCTGGTAGACGTTTAGTAAAGCGACGTTGTACACATTCAATATAATCTATATCTTGTAGATGATACGGCGACCATACTTCAGAACCATATTCCAGCTTAGGACGAATATAAACAAGATACAAGGAATAGGAATCTAGCAGTTCTAGCAGGAATCTAGTAGATATATGTAGATCCTGCTTTTAAAAGTGGTCCTCCACTATATGTTTTCTGATCCTGGTAGTTGTGGAAGCACGTGGGACTCTATTACAAAGTCAGTCACTTTGATTTAGTGCTGCCTTTATTATGCGCAGACGGAATACTAAACCTATACATACAGTCTAAGCATTGAAAACATTTTCTAAAAGAACGCGAAGAACTATCAGTTATCGCAGTCTTTTCATAAAGCGAAATGTCAACTCATCAAGTTCCTCATATATATATATATATATATATATATATATATATATATATATATATATATATATATATATATATATATATATATATATATATATATATATATATATATATATATATATATATATACTCAAAAGTTTACGTTATATACTCAAATATATACTCAAACGTTCGTACCTTACTTAAATGTGGCTATCAAGAACTCTTTGTAGACTCTCTGTTGGCAAAGAAGATTGACGTTGTTTGTGTATCGGAACATCGTATGCCGTCCACCGGTATTACGAATCTTTCACCATCTGATCCAGGCCGAACTGATAAAACTTACTCTTTGTATTTTTCAGGTGTAGATAGGGAGCACCAAAAGGGGATGCTGGGAGTCGGTTTTGCGGTACGGAAAAGTGTGGCCAAGACTGTCATGGAATTTGTCCCGCACTCTCCTCGTATTGCCACCCTCCGTATTAGAGCTCGCCCAACGAACATCTCTCTAATCTCTGTATATGCGCCCACTGACTCGACAACGTCGGGCGAGAAAGATGCCTTCTACAGTGAACTAGCAGACGTAATCTCCTCGCTCCACCAGCAAGACAATATTCTGATTGCTGGTGATTTGATTGGATTGGATTGGATCGCGCATTCCTGGTGAACACTGTCTTGGACCATTTTCCCTAGGAAAGCGTACAGACAATGGTGCCAGACTTGTGTCCTTCGCTGAGGTGTTCTCTCTATCCGTCTGTAGCACTAACTACAAACACCGCGAACGCCACCTTGCCACATGGGCCAGTCCAGGATACCGTGATTTCTACCAGTTGGATCACGTATTGACAAACTACCGATGGCGTAGTGCAGTCAATAACTGCCGGTCTTATTGGGGCAACGTGCTACCATCTGACCATGCTATGGTAGTGTTCAAGATCAAATTTAAACTTAGTGCTGCCAAGACTCACAAGCAAGGATTGCCTATCGATGTTACCTCGCTGAAAATTCCTGGAAACTCCAATCAATATAAACTCAGGCTGCGGAACCGATTTGCCATGCTGGCGGACCGTCAGTTTTCTGGTCAGCAAGAAGACTTTAATCGGGCCTGGGAAGTTTTCTCCGACATAGTCAACTCTGAACTGAAAGCCCTTCCTCGGAGACCGCGGAAACAAGTACGGTGGGTAACTGACCAGTCGGTAGAGATTTCTAAGGGTTTGGCGACTGCTCCCGCGGAAACCAAGCCTCTACTAAGGCAAACACTTGACGCTAGTCTGAACAAGGATATGGAAGAGAGATGGAAGCAAGCAGCCACAGAACTCAATAGATGTGCTGATGTTCATGACTACGGGAAACTGTTTGATAAGGTGAGACAACTGTCAAAGTGTCCGTCTCGCCCTTCCTGCCCGATTCGCAATAACAACGGCGATTTGATCCGGAGATCAGAAGATCAGGCAAAGCGATGGCGCGAGCATTTTGAGTCTCTGTTGAACGCACAGCCTCCTGGTAATCCTTTGTCCTTCGAAGAGTTGGTGTACAAGGGAGAATACGACGCCAAAAACCATTTAGAACCACCTACTCGAGAGGAGGTTGCTGCAGCGGTAAAATCATTGAAGCCCTGCAAAGCGGCTGGATTGGACCGCATTCCACCAGAAGTATTTATAGAAGGTGGCGACGCTATTATCGATGAGCTTGTGCACTTGTTTGCTTTAGTGTGGCACTATGAAAGGATCCCGGAGAGCTGGAGGACTGCTGTAATCGCCCCGATCCATAAGAAGGGGGACCGAAGCTGCTGCAGCAACTACAGAGGAATTTCCTTACTGTGCATTGCACTTAAGATCTTTGAGATAGTCATATTCAACAGATTTCGGATGAAATGCAATGAGCTGATCAGAGAAAACCAAGCTGGTTTTCGCCCAGGACGAGGATGCGTGGATCAAATCTTCGTTACGTCAAATCCTTCAGCGCCGGCATGAGTTCCGAAAACCGACGGTCGCCGCGTTTATCGATTTTAAAGCTGCTTTCGACTCCATCGATCGAGCTGCTCTTTTCTCAATCATGACCGCAGAAGGTGTTCCGGTAAAGCTTGTCAGGCTCATCGAACTGCTTTATGCGGACACTAACTGTAAAGCTCGCAGCGACTGTCAGTTATCGGATTCTTTAGCCATCAAGACCGGGGTGCGCCAAGGATCATTGCTCTCCCCATCCTTGTTCAACTACGTGGTTGATTGGGTAATGTCCGCTGCTCTAACTCCTGAAGACTGAGTGTCTGTATCAGACGAGCATGCTCAAATTGCTGATCTGGACTATGCAGATGATATTGTCATCCTCGCTGAGTCGATCCCACAAATCCAGGATATGATCTCGCGCATAGCCACTACTGCAGCTCGGGTGGGTCTGATTATCAGCGCAGCAAAGACTAAAATAATGTCTTGCTGCTGCGATGACCCTCCAATTGTCAACCTGTACGGCTCCCCGTTAGAAGCTGTTCGTGAGTTCTGCTATCTTGGATCTGTCATAACAGCTACTGGCGACGCTGGCTCAGAGATAAGGAACCGAATCGCCAAGGCATCTCGTTCCTTTGCGTCCTTCCATAAATGCCTGTGGTCGAAACCTACCGTCAGTCTGCAGACAAAGCTTGCCGTTTTTAACGCGGCAGTCATGCCCACCTTACTGTATGGGTGCGAGACGTGGGTTACCAAGCATGTGGATGCCGTGGCTCTGAGAAGCTTTGAAAACCTATGTTTGCGTCGACTTCTGGGCGTAAGCAAAAGGGATAGAATCCGAACCTCCATAATTCATCAGTCTTGTCACCGTCCCCAACCGGCAGACGAGATTGTAAGAAGGCGCAGATTGCAGTGGTTAGGACATGTCCTACGGATGGGTCCACAGCGGCTTCCAAAGATATGCCTGACATCCAACATCCCAGCTGACTGGAAACGGCCCCGAGGAAGAGCATTTGATACGTGGGCCCGCGTAGTCGTCAAGGAAATGGAGCCTGCCTTCAGAGAACTTCCCTGGAAACGGTGGAAAAATGATCCTTTTCGTGAGATGCTGACAATTGCCGAAGATCGCGACCGATGACGAGGAAAAGTTGCTGTAGCAATGGCCCCCCGCATCCGCGGGGACAGGTGAATACAGGTGAATACTCAAAAGTTTAAATAGGCCCGTAAAGTTTTGTCGATTTGCCCTATTACTTGGGTCCGGTACAAAACTGCTTGGAATCATCAACCGTCATGAATATGTAAATTTATACGACGTCTAGTCGTGCATAGTAAACTTGATGTTCAATTTTAATAATGATCAGAAGAAATATAAATTCATTAATGCGCTTGAAATAATTTCGTTTATTTTTTCTAAACCGATATTTTTGAAACAGTTGAGCTTACTTTTCATTCAATTAATTTTGTCACAGAGTTGAAAGATAACCAAATGACTCTCATCTCGGGAGACACAAGGCTCCCTTGAAAGTTTATATGAACTAAAATCTAAGTCGCAAAAATGAGCTCTACTAGCCGGTTTTTTCTTCACTAGCCAGGGTTCAAATAGGCGTATTTTCTAGAGTTGATATTAGCTTGATTTTGGGTGAAAAGCTTCTTCTTTTATAACGCTGCATTAATGAAGGCTTTCTCCAAACTATGCCACATTTTATCCTCACATATTCTTTTATTAATAAGATCGAGACTTTGAAAAACGTCTTCGAACCGAAATCAGACTTTAGCCTAATGTTTCCGGTAATTTTAACACTCACTGTTCATAATACCTAAAGAAAAATATCCTGAACGTTTGATTGTGTAACTGTTTGTTTGACTTCCTCGTTTCTAGACAAATCAGTGTTGAAAGTTAGTCACGCAATTTGATGATAGAAGGAATCGGGAATCTGGATATCACATTAATAACGCAGCAAATCCCAAGAGGGAGGGTTGACTGATTCAACACAACTGGCAGTCTCGGAGTTATTTGCTTTTGATGATTTTTTAGTTTATAAAATATTTGATTGCGGAAAAGTAAAATAGTAGTTTAAATATCAATTCTGAAAATTAAAAAATGAAAATTGTAAAATTTAGTTTCAGAAGGTAACAAATGGCATAAAGTCACAAGACAGTTTACATTTTGATTTTATATTAAAAATTCAATATTTGATGAGTTGTTGTAGAGATTAGTAGTTTATTTGATTGAAAGGTTCTTTCATTAATAATAAGCATATCATTAGTTTGTTAGTGTGACAGCAGTTACAGATTGCAGTAAAAATTTATGTCAACTTTTTTATAACTAGCTCAACCTTCATAGGCATGGCTGTCTGTTTTATAGATCCTTCTGTTAAATCTTAGTGCCCGTAAGCCATAGGTTTACTACATGAAAAGCGCGCATGTTTTCAGGCAATAGGCGTGAACGTACTGCAAAGAAAGCAATCGAACTTAAGAAAGGGTCGCCGGGTACTAAATTTTATAGTAACCGATTTCGCTCATTTTCGGGTATAATATGCCCCCACACGTATCCAAAAACAAAACAAATTTTAAAGTCCAAGGTTATTCCAGTTAAGAGATATTGCAGTTCAAATGCAATATCCATAGTATATAATTACGCTAGTATGCCTCGCTGAGGGCTTAGAAATCCCGTACACATAGGATGAAAAGAGACTACTGCATGACAAATATATCAATTTAAACCCTCTACCTGTAGGTATTTATTACTGCATTAATTACAAAACGAAAAGCCAAGCAACGAGCAATAAACGGCGTTTGAACGATTTGGTGAACAAGCTGATTCCGACTGTTACCTCAAGCTTTAACTTGCTCTAACTTTCTCAACTGGTTTGTAGAGACTTGGTGCAAGAAGATAAAATGTTCAGGACCACAGGAGTTTAATTTTGGATGTATGTACATTTTACGGGGACAGAAACCCCTGCAGTGCGTAATTGCCATTTTTCCACTTAAGTCAAAACTCAGAGACAATAGAGAGCTGAGAAGGGTAGGTCAAAGGCAATTACCTCAACTACTGTCCCCGTAAAACGAATAGAAACATGAAATCTGTCCCCGCACACTAAATAGACTTTATAAAAATGACATTTTAATAGTTACACTGAGAAACGAACGACATCCTTAACTTACACAAATCCTCAAGGGACATGCGCTACAACTGTCTATATAAGTAAAATCAAAACTTTACATAAGAAAATTTCCATACAACTGCAAAAGCGACTGTTTCTCTGCATTCTGAAAACTTATATATTAGTTAAGATTAAATAATTATTTAATAGTAATGCCATTTTAATATTAGTTTTTCTATTACATCAAATTAAAAGTTAATTTAAATATAAAACTCTAAAAATCATTTTAAGGATCAATTGAACTTTATCCCCCCTAAAGACCCAATTGAACTTTATCCCCCCCAAAATTGGAAGGTGTCTAGAAATTTAAGTTGAAGGTTTCTGTAAGCTATACTGACATTACAACTTCAGCGGGAATATGCTACACTACGTCATGGCTTTAAAAAACGGAAAATCCAAAAACTTTAAAAATTCAGTGTTTATAAATTTTTTAGGTTTTAATCTGTGTATGCATTTTTAGCTGTTCCGATTCTTTTTTTCTGTACGCTCCACTCCAGTTGGTCTTACACCGGTTAGGAGTAGTGTCAGCTTGAGGTTAATTTAGAAATCTGGCTGGGGTTGAGCTGACACCGAATAATCGTCTTTAACAATTACCCGAGGCGTTTCGCAAGGATGGAGATTTGTCCATCACTGTCTGTGTGATGAACGCACCTCGGCAGCTCCAGCCGAAGGTGGCAGCCCCTTAACTCTCGGCAAATAGTTGACATGAGGGGGGAAACAGCTATCATTGGTGCCGGCTGGCACCAGAATCGGATGATTAAAAATCGTGTTCGTCTGGTCCCCCAGGACCATTACTATTAGAATTTCGTGTTTTGAGTTGCGGAAGCGGAGTACATCTGCATTTCTCCGCAGTCAACTCATGCGTTCATTTGCGCGAGACTGTGCGCGTTCGTGTGAGCGTACCAGTTTGTTACATGCAAACATAGCAATTTTCTTAAATAGCTATTTACTATCTTAAATATTTAGTGAAAATAGTTAAACAAATTTTAAATTCATTTTCCATACAGCATTTCGTTAGCTCCGTATATACAAGCTTTCATGCTAAGCTTGCAACTTTAGCTTACACAAGGCTAATGAAAAGCTGGATTGTAAAACGAGCTTCAAGTGCGTGCTCAGAATCTTTGAAAGCACCTTGAATCAATTCTTTTAACAAGATCGATGAGTAAATGCAATTTTTGTTGACGTTGGCCTTCCAGTTTAAGTTTCAAAAATTTTTACAAATTTAAGTTATGCCCGTTTACCATGAAACCTTCTTTAAACCAGCAACAAACGACAATATAAACTTAATTTCAAAAGAGCAAACACGTCAATGAATGTTATTAACACAAGTGTCCCTGATTGAACTTTATCTCCCCCAAAATGGGTTGGGGGGATAAAATTCAATTAATCCATCCCATTTTAAATATACAACTCTAGTTAGTATGCGGGGACAGATTTTACTTGCCTATTCATTTTACGGGGACAGTCGTTAAGGTCATTGCCTTTGACCCACCCTTCTCAGTTCTCTATTGTCTCTGAGTTTTGACTTAAGTGGAAGAAAGGCAATTAGCGCACAGCAGGATTTATGTCCCCGTAAAATGTACAACAGCCTTAACTTGATATGAAGTTCGGCCATATAGGAAAAATTTGAAAATTTGCCATTTTCTAACTATAGCCCTCCGTTATCGCACTGAGGCATGCATCCACAGTTCAATTGCAATTACAATGAAACTTAGCACACAGAATTTGGTAGAATATATCGGCTTTATAGACATTATATCCAAAAATTTGAGAAAATGACATATTTTGAGGCAAAACGTCAACGCGGTAACCAAAACTGTGAACTACTCACAAGCAGCAGCATAGATTGTGCGTATGCAAATTGATCCTCTGTTTGTGTTCTGTGTTAATATGTACACGTGAAACCTGTGCAGTATATGGTTAGTTCAGGTCATGACGAAACTTTTCTTTGGTGAGGTTTTTGTAATTCAGAATTGTGCAAAAACCGTCTCCATTTAAATTTGAAAATTTCTAGAAAACGAGCTCGAATTTGAGCTACGCTAAAACACCTCATATAGATATGAACACGCTACCTACTCCAAATTAACATTGTGCCAAGTAATTAGCTCATTTGCTCTTGCACAGCGCTCAAACTTTTGGTTAACGCGAAATTTTCCTAACCACACACACACGCACGCACACACACACACACACACACACACACACACACACACACACACACACACACATGCATACACATTAGCTGAACTGTCACAAAACACATACTTACATTCGATTAAATAAAACTGACACCGGAGAAGAACGTAACGTCTTCCCATTAGAACTGCCCAGAGCTTGCCACAACCTCCAGGCGTGGGCCAAACACGCTCAAGAAAAAGAAAAATAAATAACTATTATTTGAAAGAAAAAAACCTGAATGTCAGCTTCGCTGAGAAGGCTGACATTAATAAATGTGGAATTATAATTTAATTGAAGCCTAAATTTCTTAATTAGTTTTAAGTATTTATAATTGACTTTGCTTACAGTTAAATGTTTTGAAAGTAAGAAAATTCTACTTATCATTGTTAAAAATAATTGTTACTTCCTAGTATTTAGAGGTATGAAGTTTGTGTAACGGGAAAAACGGTTTGTGTAACTGGAAAAGCGGTTTGTGTAGTGGATACACCGGTTTGTGTAACGAGACTCAAGGTTTGTGTAACGGCACTAAAGTTTGTGTAGCGAAACCTCTCGGTTTGTATAACGGCGCCACATCAAATAGAGTCATTACGTCAGGTCCTCCCCACAAAATTTACAGAAGCCTTAATTTTTATTTTTACAAATTGTCGAAAGTCACCAAAGTTCACTGTTTTGATCTACGAAAGTCAGGATAAATGAATATTATTACTGTATTACTTATCACGAAAAACTTAAGGCCTAACTGAAAATTTCAATTCTACCAGTGACACAACGACACAACTCTAGGACTCCAAAGAAACCAATTGTTACCAAATATCTTTTATCACGTTCGTAATTTTTGTGGTGCTGAATGTTTGCAAATTTTTTTGAAGTGCCTGTTTTTGAAAGTTATCACCGTTGGGCCACAGGTCATAGGTCTATCCAATTGTTATCCTAGTTGTCCTGTTAAGGGGAAACCATTTGCTGTAGTAGTCCTATCTAATGAGAACAAACATAATTGCAGTCGCATAAACTTACAAACACAAACTTGAAAAATAGAATGCTGTAGCAGCCAACTGCTTTTTTCAAAATCAGCTCTACGTGAATTTCTCTAATTTATATCTTAATATGTATTCAGATATTCTCAACTTCGTTAGACCGTGTTTGAAAAAGATAATATGGCTTTCTGTGCTTCTTGTGGGGACCTAACAAAATTTAATTCTTAATGACTTTTCTCCCAGCGTTAAGTGGCTCCCTGCTGAGTTCAGTTGGGCTCACTTAACAATAGACAAGGTCGATTCAAGGTCAAATTGAACTCTGACTATCTAGGACCACATTTGGTGGGTTTTGTGCTAGTGTGAGAATACTGTGCGTATCTCTGTGATAAACTACTACACTGGACTTCCATAAACACTGCTGGTTCCAGTTCAGTGTGTGATGTTTAGGTCTTAGCAGAATATGAGAGAGAGAGAGAGCTAGAGAATGCGAGAGTAGATTAAGATAGCGAAACCGAGGCGCGCCCTAAGCGACCGTTCCCTATAGCTGACAATAAAATAACCGCTGGACTGATTTACTTTAACAAACACAACGACTTGAACGACTCACAATGAAATAGCATGAATTATATATAGCGAACACGAGAGACGATTGCATAAACTTACAAAGAGCTCAAAAGGTAAGGTTTCACCCTACTCCCAACGTACACCCAGAGCCGGTCCCCAAACAACCTTTTACCCGCTCGCTATACCCACCGACTGATGCAAATCTACACTTTCGACTACTTTTATAGTCTTCAAGCTAAAGCCGTAGGTACTTCCAAAAAGAAATCACATTTATCATTCTTTAATAAACCATTGTCGAAACTATTCAAAGTTGACTGACTTTATCGAATAAAGTACACTTTAGAACATAAATATAAAGATAGCGCCAACTATATTTTCACTGCTGCGCTGTTGCGCAGTTTATCCAGAGTCCCTCAGTGAATAACATCCCAGAAAATACCCCCTCTTTCCCGCCGCCGGCTCCCCGCGCGGCAATCAATACGGGTGCCACATATAATTAGACAATGGTAAAACGAAGTTACATTAGTTTTGAGGCCTCAAGTAGTAATTTTAGAGATAAAACGAGAATTAGGCCTAGCTAGAATTAAAAGTGGAGCCAAACTATCTCCACCGCCTGCGAACTACGCGGCTCACAGACAAGTCCGGACTGACACTTCGGACTTACACTGGGTAAAACTGTGTCGGCTGTGACCGAAACACGAAACTCAACTTTGACAGACGATTTGAAAAACGACACAAACGAAACGAATTTACAACTACCTACTAACTACCTACCAACTACCTACGAATTTTGAAAAACAACTACGTAAATTTAAGACAAAAATACAACAAACAACCGTAGAGACCCCCAAGAGCAGGGTCGTGAAGAAAAGACGTGACACAATGGGGACACTACGCACTAAGGGACCCACCCGTACAATCACAAACCTCACCAAATGTGGGGCCTAGATAGTCAGAGTTCAATTTGACCTTGAATTGACCTTGTCTGATTCCAACTGAACCCAGCTGGGAGCAACTTAACGCTGGAAGAAACTCTAAAGGATTAAATTTTGTTGGTTCCCCACGAGAGGCACAGAAGCCGATAATATCAATACAATTTTTCAGCAATACCGGCTGTTTGCGTATTTCCTAATTTTAAAGCATTTTCCATATTTCAGAATCACCAGCTACATATTGATCTAATTTTGCAGATTTTTGTTTATTGTTTTGGAGATGTTCTTTTATCTGACACATCGGTCTAATGGGTGCTAATTGTGTAGCCTGTGGAACAAGTCATGGTCGTGAGCACTCCGAGGGACCGTATTTGAATCCTACAGAAAAAGCTCTGATTCAAGACCTTTGGCGAAATCTGATTGGAAATGATCCTCACTGCGAGGTAATCACTAAACGGATTATGGACGCAAAAAGTGCCCTGACTCGACTTGCCATGACAGCGGCTAATCAGTTTATGTTTGGTCAGATGGAGGGACGACTTCGACGACAGCACGCTGAAATTGCTCGATTCCTGACTGGCCTGATCCTGAATCTAGACTTGGACGAACGAGACGTTGCTCTGGCATGCGAAGAATTCGGCGCCGATGATGCAGAAACTGAAATCCGGGAAGGAAATAACGCCACTTGTGCTATTCAGGAAGTATCGATTTTCTTTAGCCATCTCCTTGGTCATATTGTGGAAACTAATCAACACAATGCAGTACTGATCAATGCTTGGAAAAAGTTTGCTACTTTTACCATTCATACAATGAAGGATGGAGCTTACTGGGCGGAGGAACGTTGGGGTGTCCATCTGCAAACTCATGCCGTCGATTAAGTTGCACAACATTTCTAAATACGTAGTCATCGCTGTTACAGTTTGTAAATGTGTATATCTATACTACTAGCAATGTTATAACAAATTATATGTTCCAGTCCAGCTATTAATCCAACACTATACAGCCTCAGAGCATCACTGTCATCCTCATATTCCGTAGTCCATAGTGTTGTTGTTATTCTTGCTACTCTTCTTTCTTGTAATTGAATAATGGATTGAAAAATCAATATATAATTGAGTATTCCCGTTTTGAAAGTAAGCGAGTGGGTTGAAAAAACATTACCTTCGCCAATTGGTTCGGCGAAGTTACAGCGGCTCAGATTCCAGAAACTTCCTCTGCATTTGGTGTGACGTATGCAGTCAATAGTTAGTATTCAGGTTGGCGAAATCCCTTACTCGAGTTGAAGAAGTCAAAAGGTTGAATCGTACATTTTTAAACGGGATTCTATTTGAAAGATGGTCACCAACAGAAGCTGTTATTGGCAAAACTTGATTGATTGTTGATGATCCTTCCAAACTGGAGCCTTTTAAAGTAAACAAGAACCTGCCTAACCGAATCCTTTGTAAGACCACCAACCAGCCAAGATATTTTTCAAAAAAATAGTAGTGGCAGGTTCCGTCGAACAGTAAACTTAATTTTCATATCCCTATTCTTGTGATGAGGTGGCGAGACAAGGTCATGACTCTATTTTTTGGCCCTTTGCTCACGCCTTCCAGAAAATGATCGACCTACATACAACATTCCAAACTGCACTTTATTGCTAAACACAAAGATAAGAAATCTAATCTAGTAAAATAAAACAAAAAGCATTAAAATAAAGCAGTATTGTGCCAATGCAGATCTTATACAGGATATTAGGATCAGATCATGATATCACTTTCTTCACAATAAACATTGTTGTCACTACCAAGACTATGGCAGCTTTCGATTTGGCCATTAAACTCGCGCTTCCTAAAATAGTCTGATGTTAAAGCGATGCAACAAAATTTCGACAATATTCAAACGACAGTATTCATTGTAGTGTGGAATCTAAATATTCTAAATAATTTTGGATAATGGCTGAAATTCCGTAGACTGATTCCATATACACAATGACTTAGCATATGTACATATTTATTTTTTACCCGCAGTTTTGCTAACATTTGGAAAATCTTTCCTCGGTTTGGGTTTGATTATGGCATCGAAGACCAATTAAAACTTTCGTACGAATCCATGTGAAAGAATTCATACTATTCCACATGCATTTGTAAATATATATCTTAGCTTGCTTATATCTATTTTAGACGTGAAAGCTGTTCAAAATTAAATTAAATAATTTAAAATTAGTTTAAAAACTCAATAATTAATTTGAGTAATTAATTGACGTATATTTATGTACCTGTTGTTGCTGAGGGTGTCTGCGTTGAAGTTGTCTCCTGCAGAAATGCATCAGTCACAATAGAACTAAACGGCACAGAGGTTGTTCCTGGTGATGATGGTTCAGTTGATGCAGGATTTACTCCTAGAAGATACATATAACCTAATATTTATAAGCATTTCATTTAAATAAATATCTCTAAATCCATTTCACTCGAAGATTATAAATATTTGCAAAACATCGTTGAAACTGAAATCCTTTATGGAAAACTTCACTAGCAGCTTTCTTACTCAGCAATCAATTAGTATTTGACATTGTAGAGCACGTTAATGGAAATTATAAAAGACCGTCTGAAACGCATTTCTTTCGATGAGTTATATAAATAAGTGTATATTAAATTCAAATAAAAACCAAGGATTTGTTGATACTCGCCATGTCATTAGAGCTGCTTCTGCCTCTCAGGTGAAGAACTAAAGGCGTTTCAGAAGATTCTCCTAAGTTCGGTCCTAAGAGTGCTTAGGAGCAGACTTAGGAGAATACTTAGGAGCGTCTTAGGAGCTCCTAATGATTAGTTAGGATAGGAGCGCTCCTAAACGCGTTTCAAAACATTTCTACTAAGACGCTCCTATCTATTAATTCAACTAAGTCTGCTCCTAGCAGTCCTCCTAAGTGTTTATTGTTTGGTTACTTTTACATCCCATTTATTGCTACCATTTTTATTCTTGTTCTTTTTGCTTATGCAATTTATTTTATGTCCGATTTTAAATTTACAACACTGTCACAAAAATACTAAAATTATTTCATAGGTATTTTGCATTTTTGGTGGACTTTATTAACTGGGCTGGAGTAACTGAAACTAGAACTCTAAACCGTTTCAAATGAAATGCTATTATTATTATTGCTTATTGCTGTTTGATATTTTGATTTTACAATATGCTGTGACTTGCATCCGTTAAAAACCTTAAAAGGAGGGGCTACGAACAGGTTGACGCGACAAGACATCATCGAAGAGAGCTACGTTTTACGCAAAGCAAGGTAGCCAACATATCAAAGTCGAAAGGTTTATGCCCATTGGCACCAACATCAAAATTATTTCACGATTAAGGCTAAACAGAATCCTTTAGTTCAAGACTGACTTAGCAGTACCTTATCTCCAATTTAAATTTAGATGTTGTCAAATGATATCGTGATAATATTTAGATTATTGGACTGTTAGATATGTCTGCTGCACCAGTTAGAAATTATTCGATCTACGGCTTAAGCTCGAGATTACCTTGTTTGGTGCAATCCAGCGTTAGGGTGGGCAACAATATCTCATACCTACACAGTCTTTCTAGGACGCCAAAGAACAAATTTTGGTGCTTAAACAAACTTTCTTAAAATTCTAATTTCATCTCGATTGACTAACCATTTGTCAAAATCAGAAACCTTTTGCAACGAATGTTGTGTGCTGCTATGATTTAAATATAAAAAGTATTCCGGCTGTCTAGCGTTGCTTCTTATTCAGGAATAACTTGTAATATTTTCAACTTTGCAAAAGGTCGCGAGGTGACCGTGCGCTGTCTTTGATCTAACATAACAAAATTGACGGTCTTAGCCTACCCAGGCGTTTGGTCAGTTATTAGGATCCAATAGAAAATTTTCAGTTGTTTTTGTATTTATTTGTGCTTGCTTGCTTTCTGAAAGAGCACATAATGATAAAACCATATGCCACTAGACAAGCTGTTCTCTACTGTCAAAAGCAACGCTCTGTTAAACTCAACTACGGATGGCCCCACCCCGCATGTGTGGGGGTGGGGGGCTCAGCAGTTATCGTGTAGGTCATGTCGCAAGCCTAATAATTAACAGCGTGGCGCTTGTCACGCTCTTAGTTATTATGTACTCTTGATGTTTGAGTACGTTGAGTTTGAGTTTTGAACCGATATCATCAACTTCTGAAGGATCTAACAGATGTACGCCACACTGCATGAATTTTATTATAAACTTTAAATTATTTTCCATCAAACCAATTATGTGGCATAGAACTAGCTATCTTTTCCACGAGCAAACTTTTAGCTAAACTACTAGCCCGGAGCCCGGCTTCGAGGAGGACTTTTGGCATTCGTATATAGTTGCATGATATTAGCACACCCTTGGGGCCTTTTCGCGAATGGGTTAAACGAGTTAAATTTAACTCGATCCTTTTCGCGAACGGGTTAAACGAGTTAAAATTAACTCGCCGAGTTAAGCAGAGTTAAAATTTTTAACTCTACGCTCATTCACGAAAAGAGTTAAAAAATAACTCTTTTAACTCTACTCTTTTCGTGAATGACACGTGGAGTTAAAAACCTACAGAGTTAAATTTAGCTCTACCCTTTTCATGAATGGGTTAATTTAACTCTTTTAACTCGCTCACGATATCTTACATTGAATTTTAACCCGTGTCTCAGCACGCGGGTTAAACGAGTTAAAATCTTCTATACTTTACATTGTTATTGCCGCATTTTGCGCGAGTAATATAGCTTTAAAAATGACAAGATAATCTAGCCAATGAGAGCGCAGCACATAATTTCATTGGATAGTTCAAAATGTTTCAAAATTACTTAAGCATTTGCCAACATTCTGCTGAATTATTTACGCTAAAGTAACGAAATAGGCTACTTAATAAAATAAAAATAGATAGAACAAAATGTTTTAAACATGCTGCATTTTTAGAAATAATAAATAAAATTAATTAAATAAAATAATTAATTATCATTATAAATAGGCTCTAAATTATTTTTTGTAAGTTATTTAACACCATCTATAAATGCAAATTTGAAGTATGTATGAGAGCTGTCAACATGAAAAGCCGAATCGACGGGACACTACAACTAACCGAAAGCTCAATTGTTTCTCAAAAAGTGGAGTAATTAAGCCGCTAATTTTGCCATGAAAATGACTGTAAACTTAAAAAATTTTGAATTTTTGACTCTGAAAGGACGTCTAGACAAACGTTACGCGAACTTAGCTACAACTGGTTATGTTCATCAGAATTACAGTACAGGATCAATTGTTATCCCAACTACGATTCTAAGGGCAACCAACCATCTCAATTCAAATTTGAAATCTCTACTGAATTTTAATAAACAAACATTTTTCTATTTAATTATGCTGCACCTATCTGTTTTAGTATTAAAGTTCAGTTGAAATTTACTAAAATTGTTCCAGCTTTTAGGAAAACCAAGCGTATGTATCCGATTTTGCCGAACATAATGTACAAAAGTTTTTTGGGCTCTGTCGTGGTCTCAGCAAACGAATATGATGCCTGTTTTTCGGCTCAACTATTCATTAGCACTTTATTGTAGGCTAAATTGCAAGCTGGCAAAAGAAACAACAGAAACCTAGACCGAAATAAACCTAGACCGAAATAAACCTAGACCGAAATATATACTGTCTTTAGATTACTTTTCAGCGAACTCTGAAAAAATAACTTTTCATGAAAATCGTAAAAATCTTCGGTTGGCTCCCCTTCAATTGCAGTTTTACCTATATGTCGTTAACCTCTTAAAAGCTTAAACTTTGAAACTTTGCTGCAGATTTCAATAATTTGCCGAAACGGATCCATGCTAAATTTCAAAAAAATCGGTTTAAAAACTGCAAGTTACACACAGGGATTCGCCCTACATAGTACAGGATGACGCTACATTGAAGATGTAATAAATGTCTATTAATGAAATGAGTAAATATCTTCTTTTGTTGTTTTATTTTATTTAAAATTTTCCAAACGTAAAGAAGTTTTTTTACAATTCTCAAATTGTGAAACGTTGGACATTGCGTAAGCAAAAATTTTATTATTTTAACTCTTTTCACGTATGCAGAGAGTTAATTTTAACTCTACCAGTTTTAACTCTTTTAACTCTATTCGCGAATGCACAGAGTTAATTTTAACTCTGCCAATTTTAACTCTTTGATTTTTAACCCTGAAGAGTTAAAAGAGTTAAAAGCAGGCAGAGTTAAATTTAACCCTGCGCATTCATGAAAAGGGTTAAAAGAGTTAATTTTAACTCTACTCTACTCTAATCTACTCTACCCATTCGCGAAAAGGCCCTTGGTAATGCCAAGATACAGGAAGATAAGAGTAGAGTGTGACAGTAGTGTTTGCCCGAATGGATCATCTCAGTCAGGTCGGCCGGATCCAGTGAAACATTGGCTTAGCTATTAACCTACCCAACTGCTGAATAATTTACATGGTTTCAGAACTAAAGGAGCAGCCGGAAAAGCATTTTGTTGATTTCAAAGTTGAGAACTCCCAGGCCTCACCGCACTGGTAATGTTTTGACAATGTTTTGAACACTCTACCCGACTCACGGATGGTCGTGGCCGAAGTCCAGCCAGCTCTCTACTATTTATGAAGAAATACGAAAGCATTCATCAATCTTTTACAGAAGAACTTGCGATTCACGCAAAAATAGATTTGAAAAACTCAAAACCTCAAAAAAACATTTAAACGAGCGTCAGCAAATATTGGTGAATAGAAACATCAAACTTTTAAAAACTGAAACTCTGCAAAACTTATTAGAATTCATAAAACTTTAAGTAAAGGGAAAACTGTGTAATGAAAACAGTGAAGGTGGACTTACAGGTGTTGGAGGACCGTTAGGAGCGGTCTGAGCGCTCCTAAGGATTTAGGAGAATTGTTAGTAAGGAGAAATCTTTTGAAACGAAATTCTCCTAAGTCTCCTCCTAAGCTGGACTTAGGAGCGCTCCTAAGCTTAGGAGCGTCTTTTGAAACGCCCAGATGACTATGTCACTTGAAATAGTGCATCTAAAATTCGACGGAACTGAAGATAGATTTATTAAATTAGGTATTGATTGATGAATGTAGCTTACTGCATAATCCGTTATCACAATAGGGCTTTTCACTAGGGCAGTCTGAGCATATCTTATCAGGTGTTGCTGCTTTTTTGTAGGGCAAATAATATAAACCATTTTCCACCCAATTTCTGCTGCAACAAAATATTAAATTGTCAGTGGTCTTAGCTGCTATAATTTCATTTTCAGAATTTAATTTTCCTGACTTTACTTTTCAAACTTTATAAGTCTCATAATTTTTAGAATGTCTCGAATCGGTGCCTGGATTATAGATTAATATATAACTCGGGTTCAAACATACACAAGTACATTAGAACGGACATTTTGTTTGTCCCGATTGTGAAAAACTAACTGTCAGGCATGTTCACACAACATGCAAACTCAGCTTGCCTGAATAGAAGCAAACTAGATTCGCCAAACTCCAAATGAACCATTCACAGCTCAGCAAAATATAGGAGCAACGATTTTAAGTGCAGTGTACTGCGCAGTATTCTAGGCTGTTAGAGAGTTGAACAAATAACTCTTTAAGAGAGAAGTGCTATACCTTTGATAATGGCTCGTACCGTGGAGGAGGGACCAGATCCTCAAGGCAAATGAATTCGACATAAGTCAAGCTTTTAAATTAGATTTTTTGACAGGATCACGTGAAAAAAGCTAGGTATTGATCAGTATAGTTGAAGCATTGGGAAGTCAAATATATATATCTAAGGAATTTTTCAAACATTTAACTTTAGAATTAATAAACTCCTATTCTTAAACTTTAAGGTTTACATTGCGAATTTAGATATCGCGATCAGCTGTAATGTACTGTGTGCGCTATGTTTTCTAAACTCTAATCAGCGGTACAATTTGACTATCTGGAAAATAGAAAATATTAAATATATGACTTTAAAGTTTAGACTTTTTAATAAAAGTTCGTTGTATTGAAGTCAACTAGGAAATTAAAATATTTTAAAAAAAATCTTCGAACATATATGTATGTAAGCACCTACATAAGGATTAAGCAAATCAGCTATTAGTAACATATCGGTTAACAAAAGCTAAGGAATGTTAATAGGCCACGAGCTGCGCCTGCCAGCAAGTAAAGCATAGGCAGACATCTTGGTTCATCTTGTTTCGGATAAGACTCTAAACGTTCCTACAACTATTTGTCTGAAGTTTCATTAAGAAAGCTTCTGAAGTAATTTCACTGAAATCCAATAGAAAAACGTACAACAAAATATAGTTGCAGACCATAACAAAATAGACACCGGAATGCGAGGGTTCCAAGCCATCCAGTTGAGAACATTTGGCAACGGAGCAGCCAAGCTGATTAGAATCGTGACGAACTAGCTAAAACAGAAACGACTGAAAGATACTTGAAACATAGATTTTGAAACGATACAATTCAGAAACAACGGTAATACCAAGAGTCCATGATTTTCTTCTATATATTAGAAGAAGAGTAAGCCACTAGAGGGCTCCTCTTCTTGGCATTGCGTAACGGTGCTCCGACCACAATACGCGAATGTTCCCCCGTTTGGGGGGGGGTCGCCAAATCATACTCCCTCCCCGTTTGGTGGGGGGATAGGCAACAGCCAATCAGATTGCAGAAACCCCCTCCCCGTTTGGTGGGGGGGTAGGCAGGCTGATTCTGGCTTTTGAAAAAGGGTCCCCGTTTGGGGGGGGGTCGACACAAGAGGTCCCCGTTTGGTGGGGGGGTATGCAAAAGGGGTCCCCGTGGGGGGGGGGGGGTCACAAAAACTGCCCCCCGAGTGGGGGGGGACGCCAGCCGCCAATCAGAATGAGCAAAACTTAGCCTGCCTGAGCGATCCCCCCCCCAAACGGGGACCCATTTTCGAATAGAACAAAAACTCCCGTAATCCTCTGCTCTACCCCCCCCCACCAAACGGTGGGGGGGTTTTGTGGACTGTGATTGGCTGTTGGCTACCCCCCCCCCACCAAACGGGGACCGCTTTTTGGTTACCCCCCCCCCCCACCAAACGGGGACCGCGGTTTGATTACCCCCCCACCAAACGGAGGGGGGGTACGCGATGTCGATTTGGTCGACCCCCCCCAAACGGGGGAACATTCGCGTATTGTGGTCGGAGCACCTTTACGCAATGCAGTGAAGAGAAGCCCTCTAGTGGCTTACTCTTCTTCTTAATAATAGTGCAATTATGCACTCTTGGTGATATATACGCAAGACAGGGGTCCAAAAAAACTGCAATCCTTTTAGGCCAGCATATTGCCATTTCTCGAAAATACAAGGCTATTATGCTCAACATTTACAATTTGCCCATAATGTTGTAATTCCTGTAAATGAACCAATATATGCGCATTACCTATTTGATGAAGATTATTCTGTTTCAGTCATGGTACTGCCTTATTGCTAACCTGGTAACCTGCTTTACATTCATTCATGTAACACAGGCTTGTATAATCTTCATTACTCTATTTAAAGTTACAAATAGGGGCTAAGTGTCTGCCCTAGCAGCTTACCCTACTGTAGCAAGCAATTATCTGTGAAACGAAAATCGAGTACCTGAACAAAATGACCACATGTAAAGCAGTTAGGATCGCTACAGTTTCCCGTTGTTTCATCGAAACAGGGCTTCTCAGAAAACCATGCCTCCACTACCACATCCATTGGCGACATTCTTGGTTCTTCTGTGGCGAAAATATTTTCTCCTAAATATACTGTTCCGTCAATTTCATGGGTAAACAAAGTACGGTGATAAAAAGTACACTTGGCTGTCCACTCTTCCGACCATTCCGCCAGATTATCGTTCCAGACCTGAAACATTAGTATGATTTATTTGATTAATTCAAAGTGGAATTATCAATACACGGATTTACTACACTCACGGCTGGGAATCGTCAGGTCATATCCTCAGGTTATTTGTTGTCCGTAGGTTACCATTGAGTGACATTAACACTGGATTGCACCAAAACAGACTTATAGTTAAGCTGCAGCTAAGTCAATATTGAACTTGAAGGTTATCTCTAGTTTAAGGTGGCGGTTTCCTTTTGTGTAAATTTGGACCTATTGGCTCCAATTCTTTATGAAAGTAGACGAAACTTTCCAAATATGTTATTTTGGTGCTCTTTAACATTTTGGAACCAGTCCCACATTTTTAAGTGAAAAGATAAGAAATTTTCGGTTTTGGTATTATACTCTCAGTAGATAGTAGATTCATCAGATTGGTTGTTATGGAGGGATAGAGGGTACAAAAACGAATATTTTTGCTTTTATAACCATCGAGCTATCACTAGTGGTAAGTCAGTATAAGCCAAAAACGAATTTTTCAAATTTTCGAGGAAATCAGTTTTTTCAAAATGACTGCCAAATCGCACGGACAATTATTTATACTCAATCGATACGCGGTCTAATTGCCCATTTTATCAATGCCTCTGGGATTTGTTGCTTTACGCTAGAGATTTGGCCGAAAACCAATTTTGGCAAAACTGCGATTATTTTGTTTGAGCATAGATTTCTCAAAAACTACCCAATGAATTTGCCTGATTTTTGGCTGGATAAAAATTCGCCATATTGCGGAGGGAGATTTTTCTTGGTTTGAGCTAAAAACGTTTCCAGTTGCGAGAAAACTGAATACAAATTTGCGAAATTTCGTGTCACCGCACATTTGCCGTGATTTTCTGGAGTATTGAGGCTTGTTGAGCCAAATCCAAGAAAATGTCCCTCCCCACATGTCCTTCATATCATGGCACAAAAAAATTTTGGCCGATTCTACAGTTTTGAGAAATCGATGTTCAAATATTTTTGGTCTGTATTCTGCCTATCAGATATCAGTATGCCAAAAACTTTTTGCTAGTTCTGTGCTAATTTTGCTAGTTTCGTAAGCTCACAAGAAATACAGGTTATAAACTTTAAAATATTGTATAAAGCTCTTTCCAACTCCCAAAATTGCGAAAGTTATAGCGTTTCAAAAAGTCACCTCATAAGCCTGCCCTGCACAAAGGATACCTACACCTTACACTAGAGATTAATCTTGATGTTGGTGCAAACGGGCGTAAGCCTTTGTTCATTCCGTGATATAGATAAGCTAAGGGAGAGCACATCTGTCTTGTGAGAATTGTATGTAGCAGCGGACTTTTGTTGAAGCTAAGTGCCATCGTTGACTATTCCACAACTTGCAGGTCTGAATTTGGCTATGCTTTTTTGTGCGCGAATTTTCAAAAATGAGCTATGGCCAAATTGCTATGACAGACAAAATGCAAGCGATATAGGACTTGACTTTTCGAAAGATTCTGTTACTTTGTGTACATGTTGATCTCAACAGGAAATTGGGATAACGCATATCAAGCGCATATGGATAAAGTAAGACTGTAAGAAAATTGGTTGGCTAGCTGGTTTAAGGTGGTGGTGATGCCTTTTAAAGACATCAATATGAACTGTCTGAAATCAAAATTCATTCGTTAGAGAAATTTTTCATCAAAATATAGCTTAAGATTTTTAGTGGAAACTGGTTTTACGTTTTCAGAAATACTTTTGTGAATTATAGGGAATGCAATATTTCAGATTTTTTGCAAACTGAAAAAAATTTCGAGCGACATCGATACCGCTATCAAATGGCTGGACGACTTCTTAACTATATATAATAAAAGCTCTTCGCTAGTGAGAAATTAGCAGTGATGGACCTTAAATTTTGAGTACTTTTCTCTAATTTGTCAAGCGACAGCTTCAGCTCCAGACCAGCAATTGGAGAAACTCAAAACGTCCGGGGTAATCTTGTGTTGAACATTATCTGTAAAATACCAACCCTCCAGCTTGTATGCTAGATGCTCCTCAATCGCTGGAAAAAATTGTTCGTATTGTTGCTAAAACACCTATTTTCAAACATTATATACTAGGTATGGGCACGGGTAGTCGGGTACCCGGGTCCTCGGGTACCCGATATCCAGTTAAATCCGGGAAAAAACCGGATAAAACTGGATTTGGGTTTTTTCAGTTTACCCCCCCCCACTCAAACATTTTGAAACCTGTCCAATCGCGTTATTACTCTGTATGGATATGTTTTCTATAGATTAGAATTCTCGGCACGTGTTGTTTGGAACTGGAAACTCTTCATTGGAATCTTACAACTTTGCTGTCTTAGGGCCTTTTCGCGGAAGAGTTAAGCCGAGTTAAACGAGTTGAACTTTGTCATTTTAGTGAAAGATTTAACAGGAAAAAGTTAACCTCTTCTATTTTACTCTGCTTTACTCTTTCGTGAAAATGTCTTTAGAGTAGCTTGTCCATTGTTATAAAATCAACGCAGACAGATCATTTCGGCGGTTACGGTTTGTGGGTTTGTCGTATAATTTCAATACGGTGCAAATGATTTTTGGAGCCTTATCGTTTTTGAGAACAGAAAATTTATGTCGTGATAGACACGAATTTTCGGATCCCAATTCTCGAACAAGTTCGGAAATTGCGTTCTCAAGACAACTGGTCACGTAAAATATATAAAAACGTAGCCAATTTCCAAGGTATTAGAATTTTGAATTAGAGTCTTTAAACTAAGCATTCCAAATAGAACTGACGTCTATTTGATCAGAAAATATTTTATAGCTATAAACTGAACTGAATCTTACAAAAGCAAACGCTATATAAAGCGAAAAGTGTACATATTTATTTTTGCGATTGCATTAAATTCTGTAAATGGTTTATCCATGGTTCGTTTCACGGTAGAGGAATCCCAAAATTCGGTAATGGTCCAAATATATACCGATACTTTTGGCTATTAGTCACTACAGGCCTGCCTTGCCATTAATTCAAAACGACGAAGTTGCATGCAATACACCATAAGCTTGCTTTATTTTATTGGCAGACGAAAATAATCTTTGAAATGGCAATTTTATTTTCGGGTACCCGGCACCCGGAGCGTTATAAAATCGGGTAGTGTCGGGTACCCGGATCCAATTTTTAGACCCGTGCCCATGCCTATTATATACAACTTATGCTATATAGTGTTTGAGGCCGGCCGGGGTTTCACCGGCCGGCCGCCGGCCGGCTGCCGGCCGGCCGATCGCCGGCCGGCGGCCGGTGAGCCCGTAGGCCGGCCGGTAGCCGGCCGGCCGGCCGGCTGCCGGCCTAAAGCAATTTGCAGTGCAGTAGTATAACTTGTAAGATATTTATTTTCGAAAGAAAAATAGCACAGCATAGCATAGAAAATTAGCTAGATAACTAGATAACTAGATTTGGAGTTCATTTTACGGTTAGTTTCTCTATTTTGTAAATTTCTGATTGGAGATTTGTATCCCAGCCGGCGGCCGGCCGGCCGGCCGGTCGGCCGATAGCGGGCCGGCCACACCGGCGGCGGGCCGGCCGGCCGGCCGGTAGCCGGCGGCCGGCCGGCGAGCAATATTCGTCGGCCGGCGGCCGGCCGCCGGCCGGGTTAGGCCTCAAACACTAAGGCTAGAGTAATTGGAAAAGAATCACATCCCGGATAATTGGGGTATCGGCTTTATGGATTTCCCTCCTTCTTTTCCAGTTGGTCCTTTCCCTTTCCCTGCAATTAAGTGCGGCGGAAGTTTAAAATATTCTATCAAGCAAATTACATTGACCATTAAGATAAAGATTAAGACAGTTTAACTTAACACGCAAGATATAATATATATCTACCGAATTTTTATTAAACTAAGCTGATCGCCGACGAACACCGTCACACTCGCTTCGATTATCGCACTGCAGCTAAAATGCCCATGAAACTATCATTCAAAACACTGGAAACGGATATCGCTATTTACCGAACGGAACAGCTTAGTGCTTACCATATACTGCATATTTGTAGCATTAACAGAGCGCCTGAGCGTATTGTGCGAATCAATAATCTGTTGCTTTTCCAAATCTGATAGATAATACCGTTCTATGAAATCAGATTGACCGCCAAAAACTGTCACAAACGTTAAACATAAAACGGCAATCAAGCTTAAACCGATCATTTCCCCTCGAACTTGTATTAACGCTGTGACAGACCCAACTTGAACACGTTTTATACATAGTCACGTCTGAATCAAAGTTGGTGTAAACAACTTTTTATGGTGGTGTCAACACATTTTAGAACCTGTAAAATGATAACACTAGCACTGATTTGTGCAAACTATTCCAGTCATAAATGCCAGGTTTTTTTATTTTTTGGCCAATTCAAGCAATAGCTGACAAAGTTCCGTACCGTCGTCAATGCCTTCTATAAATTTCATACGCGTGTCACACTTGTACCAGCCCTGGAAAACTGGTTCCAAATTAAGAGTATACCGTACGAGAATTAACTGCTCATTCGACTATAGTACGACCAAACAAGCAAAATGGTCTGCAAAGGTGATAAGCTGTTAAGTGATTTCTGAGGAACATTTTACTAAATTGTAGGCCTGCTGCGCAGCAAACTTGTCACTTTAGCAAGGTAATGAATGATAATGTTAAAAGAATGCTACTTACAACATTTTTGCTGTCAGTTCTGAAATAATTATATATGCTAACTAAAAGGTCTGCAATTTTGGTGTGGAGTACCCAACAGATGCGGAAATGTTTTACAAACGAACATTTCTTTACAGCGTGGCAGTTCAATCAGCAGTTCAAGTCAAGTAAAATAGAAGAAATATATTTCACAAATAGCTCAAGTTGTAAAACGCTCTTTAAAATTTATTCAAGGAGCTGTAAAATACTAACTTTATAATGTCGTTGTTAAAAAGCAGGAAAACAAGCAGACCCCTAAAAGGGGTAGGATCCCGCCGTCGAAAATGCTACTACACCACAGCTTATAGACAGAAGAGGGTGGTGTCTAAAACCAGGAACAGGAACAGGAATAGGAACAGGAATACAGGTCTAAAACCAGGAACACGAACGGAACAGGAACAGGAACCGTGGTCTAAAAACAGGAACGGAACGGGGGTCTAATTTCAGGAACAGAATCAAGAACTGGGGTCTAATTCCAGGAACAGGAACTGTGGTCTAATTTCAGGAACAGGATCAGGAACAGGGGTCTAATTTCAGGAACAGAGTCAGGAACGGGGGTCTAATTCTAGGAACAGGCACTGGGGTCTAATTTCAGGAACAGGATCAGGAACAGGGGTCTAATTTCAGGAACAGGAACATGGGTCTAATTTCAAGAACAGGAACTGGGGTCTAATTTCAGGAACAGAATCAGGAACAGGGGTCTAATTTCAGGAACAGGAACAGGGGTTTAATTTAAGGAACAGGAACTGGGGTCTAATTTCAGGAACAGGATCAGGAACCGTGGTCTAAAAACAGGAACGGAACGGGGGTCTAATTTCAGGAACAGAATCAAGAACTGGGGTCTAATTCCAGGAACAGGAACTGGGGTCTAATTTCAGGAACAGGATCAGGAACAGGGGTCTAATTTCAGGAACAGGAACATGGGTCTAATTTCAAGAACAGGAACTGGGGTCTAATTTCAGGAACAGAATCAGGAACAGGGGTCTAATTTCAGGAACAGGAACAGGGGTTTAATTTAAGGAACAGGAACTGGGGTCTAATTTCAGGAACAGGATCAGGAACCGTGGTCTAAAAACAGGAACGGAACGGTGGTCTCAGAGTTGGCTCCGGGTCCAAATTTTCGGACCCGGCCCGGACCCGGACCCGTTAGGCCGGACCCGGACCCGCCCAGACCCGGATCCGGGTACCCGGTTCTAAAAAACGAACCAATTTATATTTCAAACATTCACTGCATTCTTAAATTTCACTGTATTCTTAAATTTCACTGCAACTTTACTACTGTAATAGCCCAGTCGCGAATAAAACCTGTGATAAGCTTTAGATTAACTAATTTTTGAGTGTTTTTGAGTGCTCGGGCAAACAAAAGCAGTCGCAGTTTTGTGATAGTTCAGAGACAGTGTGAGACTGTCCTTCGGACAAGTTACGAATGCTTTGGAAGAAAGAATGTGAACGCAGTTTTGGTGGCTTTTATTTGAAAACAATGTCATAGAGCTTGTTTAATAGATTAAGTTCTGCATGCATAGCAAAACTTTATGGTAACTTATCAATTCGATGTGTCATATTTCTACTTCAAATTCTAGTTATTACATATCGTGTTTCTAGCACAGCAGAGCAGCATAGATCAGAAAGACCTCAGCTAGACAAAAAACATTGTATCTCAATGCCTAACACGCCGGTTCCACCAACCTTATATTAGAAATACAACAAATTGCAATGTTTTAACATCCCCAAATGTACAAAATCCAGTTTTCTTCAGTATTTTGGATCCGGACCCGGATTTGGACCCGCGGGTACCCGGACCCGGCGCCAACTCTGGGTGGTCTAATTTCAGGAACAGAATCAAGAACTGGGGTCTAATTCCAGGAACAGGAACTGGGGTCTAATTTCAGGAACAGGATCAGGAACAGGGGTCTAATTTCAGGAACAGAGTCAGGAACGGGGGTCTAATTCTAGGAACAGGCACTGGGGTCTAATTTCAGGAACAGGATCAGGAACAGGGGTCTAATTTCAGGAACAGGAACAGGGGTCTAATTTAAGGAACAGGAACAGGGGTCTAATTTCAGGAACAGAACCAGGAACAGAGGTCTAATTCCTGGAACAGGTGCGGGGGCCTAATTTCAGGAACAGAGTCGGGAATGGAGGTCAAATTCTAGGAACGGGATCAGGACAGTGTTCTCTTTATTTCCATTCATACATTTCTGAATCCACCATTGGAAAAATTATAAAAAGCTTTTCAGCACTGTTTCGTGATTTGAAATTTTAAGCTCGAAACTTTTTAAACAGTGAAAACCAAATTAATATAAAAGTTTGAAATAAACGTATCAAACAGTTCCTAAGTGAACATAACAAAGCTATTTTATCCCAAATTTAGACGTAAACAAAGTCACGCGATCACATAATAGAATAGAATATATATACTATATCACAATATCATATATACATATGAGCTGCTTTATGAGGAAGAATTTCGTAGTTTCAAAAAGAATATCAGTAATCGAGTGTTATGATTCCGCTATGTCGTACCTAATTACGTTATGTCGTGCCTAATTCCCGAAGTTGCCGACTTCTAGAAATGGGCAAGCAGTTTGGCCAATTTGTAGAAATTGGCTAGTGCCTTGCTGAATTCTAGAAATAAGCAAAATATTTGCTCAATTCTAGAAATAAGCAGGCTTGTTGCCGATTTCTAGAAATGAGCAAAACGGCTTCCGATTTCTAGAAGTCGGGAAAATTTCAAATTGCCGAATTCTAAAAATGGGCAAACTAATTTTCATTTGACGTCCTACTCGGAATTTTTATTTTTAATCAAGTTTTCTGTCAATTTTGCGGTGTGTGGATAGAATTGAAATCATGAAGTCAAGCTACAGATTAGATTTCAGAAATATTGAAACATTTTTTGCAGACCCTATTCCTGAAATTAGACCCTCGTTCATGTTCCTGAAATTAGACCCCTGTTCCTGATTCTGTTCCTGAAATTAGACCCTCGTTCATGTTCCTGAAATTAGACCCCTGTTCCTGATTCTGTTCCTGAAATTAGACCCCAGTTCCTGTTCCTGAAATTAGACCTCCATTCCGTTCCTGTTTTTAGACACGGTTCCTGTTCCTGTTCCTGAAATTAGACCCCTGTTCCTGGAATTAGACCCCCCTTCCTGATTCTGTTCCTGAAATTAGATCCCTGTTCCTGATTCTGTTCCTGAAATTAGACCCTGTTCCTGTTCCTGAAATTAGACCCCTGTTCCTGATTCTGTTCCTGAAATTAGACCCCCAGTTCCTGTTCCTAGAATTAGACCCCAGTTCCTGTTCCTGAAATTAGGCCTCCATTCCGTTCCTGTTTTTAGACACGGTTCCTGTTCCTGTTCCTGAAATTAGACCCCTGTTCCTGGAATTAGACCCCCGTTCCTGATTCTGTTCCTGAAATTAGATCCCTGTTCCTGATTCTGTACCTGAAATTAGACCTTCGTTCCTATTCCTGAAATTAGACCCCCGTTCCTGATTCTGTTCCTGAAATTAGACCCCGTTCCTGTTCCTATTCCTGTTCCTGGTTTTAGACCTTTGTTCCTATTCCTGTTCCTGTTCCTGGTTTTAGACACCACCCAGAAAGAGTGATACTTTAAATATAATATTGCAGCAGTATCATACTGAATTGATGGAGTAACCCAAAGAACTTTCTTTCCACGCAAATAGAAATGTAATAACGAGTAGTACTTCAGGTCAGGTATTTCTGCTCCATTTTACAAATTTGCGTTGCTATCAGATAATTACAGCACTTGACTTAGACGTTCAGAAATTTATTGGAAATGGCGTTGCCCAAAATCTTGATCCTCCAGCACAATTTGAATAGAACAGCTTATTCACTTGTTAACCGATAAGCTCATTGATTTAATATGTACAGTAGTCGACTCAACCTCATATAAAAATTTTTCGTATGCTCTGGTGACATTATCCGAAATCATTATATATGCAGAAATTGAACTGCACTTTCCTAAAACCGTAGCGCTTCACCGGTTCAATTAGTCAACATGAATTTAACAACGCTGGTCGTTAAATGGAAAGTAAAGGAAGCACCTAATTTGCATATTAAAGATCCATCTAAGACTGAAATGCATTCAACCGAAGGGGGCGATCAAGACAATTTGCTGGCAGCAATTGAACTAAATTAAACAAAAGGAGGGGGCAAAATTCAACTAAAGTCTTACCTCAGATCGATAAATGCTATTTTTGGTAAAATTACTTCCGAATTAATACTTTAAAACAGATTGCTTGAAAAACAAACATTTCCCCCCGCACCCTCTATACAAAAACCAGTCAGGGACAGAAGAATTTTGATAACTGTACTGATTAAGTTCAAAATCCAGCTAAAACGATCGCAAGTATCCCGTCTCTAGGCGGGATAAGAACTACCTAAAAGCTATATCAAATGTATAAGGATATAAATAGTTTATGGAGCAGTGGGGCGTTTCACAAAGGGCTCATAGCGTTAAGAGCTTCTAAATTTACTACTTATGAGAAAAGTTAGGAGAATGGTGTTTCACGAAGAGCTCCTAAACTAAGAGACCTCTGTAAAGTTGGAAGGGTATAGGCAACCAAGCTTTACGAGTGGAAACTGTGCGCGTATGGAAACGACGAACCTGGAGGAGACTTATGTTCCAGTCGACCTGGGCAGGATCTCGCCAAGACTAACTAGACCTAACGAACAACTAAATAAAGCCTTCTAAAAAGACCAATAAAGGCCTAACTATCTATCACAGAAGAAACTTTGGATAAACTAAATACATACTCAGTAAATAGTTAAACTACCTAAGGCTGGAATAACTCAGAACCCTACCTACCGAATATACAATTCTAAATAAATCCTAACTAAAGACACCCTAACGGCTCAGTGACTGAGACCGCATTTAATAAAGGATAAGCAAAGGGAGCGACTCCCGAAAATAACCCAAGTCAATATATGGAATTTTGACAAAAGGACATTCATTATAGAAATTACAGAGTAAAGAAATTCAAGCAAGAATAAATACTAAGGAGTAATTAAATTTAAACTGGACACAAATAAATTCAGGCACAAATATAGGACAAATTACGCACACAGATTCAACTCCCAGAATGTATAAACCCACTTCAAAACCATATCTAGAAATATTTCCCTAAGCCGTCGCGGCTGACAACAGTATAAAACATAACATTTGAACGCTTTTCTCTGAAAACAAAGCACAATTATTAATTGTTAAATCGAATAAAACAAAATACAAAGAATATAAAGTCGCAAATAAATTTTGGTTCGACTCGCAAGGTCGCCTCGGAGTCTATAAAGGAAAATAAAAACAATCAATAACTTACGGCACCAAGGGGGTCCGAACTGGAGAGCACAAAATAACACACTTGAAATAAGGTCACTGAGAAGGAGACGGCCGCACGCTAAGAAACGAAAAGAGAAGACTGACTAGTTTTAAAGTGAAGGCTGAGAGAGATGCCTAGTGAATTTTGATTGGCTAGATTTGAGACCCTCTTGCAGACCCGTCTATGCGCTTCCAGAAAACTAGACAAGCAGCGCCACCTAGTCGCTAAGTGGGCTGAACAAAGCATAGCGCATTTTAACATAGCCAATATCAATTTTCAAACTAATTTCAATACAAATTCACACAATTTTACAAAAGACTCATTTCACACTAAAATTATCATTCTTACTAACATTTCACATTAAAATAAACTCACTAAAATTATACACTCAACTCACAAAAGGGACAGACGCAACGTCTCCCTATTACACCTCCTAAATCGGCTCCTAAGGTTAGGAGCCCAAAATCGGGCTCATAACACACATTCAAGCGCTAATTGTTCAAATATTTAGCCAAGATAAAGGTGCAATGTATTGTATTCCTCCAGAAAAGTTCTATAAAAGCTTGTTAGTCATTTTATGAGCTTCAACTGCTGAACATACAGTATAAATATATAATCGTAAATATTTGGAATTTCGACATTACGTTTGTCAAAAAATAAGAAACAAGTTAATTTTATCCTTACCTTTAAATTTGAGAATGTTCGATTTAAATGTTCTATTTATTATCACGTTTAGTAGGTGGATATAATATATAGACATTTTAACTTTTAAGTCTCTTAACTTTTCCAGCACACCTCATAAGTTCCCAACGTGAAAGTGCTTAGAAAGTTAAGAGAAAGGCGCTAAGAGGTGGTTATGAGCGAATGTCTAGGAGCAGTTTAAGAGGAGCTTTGTGAAACAGTTTAGGAGCCGCTCATAAATTGCTCGTAAACTGCTCATAAGAAATAAGATAGGAGGGACTTAGGAGCTAGATTTAGAAGCCCTTTGTGAAACGCCCTACAGTTGCACAGAAACTAGTTATGTGCGCAAGAATCTGGATTCTGATTTCAGATTCCAATTAATTACTCAATGTAAACAAAACAATAATTTTACACAAAAATTATGCAAGGCCTTTTTTAAAGCACATGCTACGTAATCTGTAATGCTACGTACACTGTAATTATGCAAAATTGTATCTTTAGCTCGTGGTTACTTAGCAAGTCCATTGTCGGAGCAAATTTAAGAGACCTGATGCGCTAAGGCGCAGCAGGAAAAATGTGCGTACAAACATTGACCGCTTATAGCGGATTAACCTTTGGTGTAAACTCCAACAATTCATATATTTTTAGAATCCTCAGGAACCCGAGATTTCAAAAATCCGGGAAAGTCCTAAATTCCAGGTTCATTCAATAAAATCTAAAATTTTAGTTTTTCGCCCAATTTTTATCGCTATCAAAATTTTGTTTCTATAATCGAACAGAGCTGGTTCCGCTACACTTTTTTATTCCGGATTTAAAAACTTTTTTCCAATGCCCACAATATGGATATCATTCGAAAGGTTTTCATGAGTTCGACAATCTTGTAATAGAACCTATGTCTAAAAATGCCCAAAATTTCCGGAATGCTCGAATTCCGGGTTTAACTCTAGCTTGGAAGTTTTTCGTGAATTCCGAGAAGTGGGCTTATTTCGGCGAATTAGCGGCACTTATGTAGATGGGGACAAAAATTTTTCCTTGGTCCCCCCTTATGATTCGAAAAAATTTTTGACTCCGATTTGGCTGAGAAGGTGCCACCAGGGTAAATCGACGTCGCGTAAATCGAGGATTTCAAAAATCGAATCGAGAGATCGATTCGATCGATCGATCGATCACCAGAATCGATCGATCAAAATCGATCAAAACATTTTTGTCACCACTTTTCGCGAAAAGCCGCCCCTGGGGTAATTCGGGTGCGCTGATTCCGAGTCTGGAGTCGAAATTTCGAAATTTCATGAAAATCAATCGTTCGCCCGCAAAACTCGATTTTCATCTTTCTTTTTCATTTTTCAAAAATTCGTCAATAACTCGATTTTGGCAGCTCGAATCGAAATTTCGAATGCAGATTCGGAATCAGCGCCCCGAATTACCCCAGGGGCGGGTTTTCGCGAAAATCGGTGACAAAAATTTTTTAATCGATTTTGATCGATCGATTCTGGTGATCGATCGATCGATCGGATCAATCTCTGCTAGGGCGCTAACCTCAATCTCTCCCCATCAGTTATAGCTAGTATGACTCTCGGTTCGTCGCCTGAATGCTGTCCCACAATGGGAAGCTGGAGCAGACACCTTCTTGTCCTTTCGGCTCCGGTATTAAGACATCCATTAACTGCTCATACGCAAGGTGGAGGAGCACAGCAGCTTTCGACACTCCAAGCCCCAAGCGCCGATGGGGTGGGATCAGAGACAAACCCGGAAAGTTGTGTGGTCCATTTTGAGTACATGACTCGTTTGCACCCAGCACTCCCTCGCAGGAGGTAGACGGACCACATTGCAGAAGTGCTGGTACCAAGGGGGTACCTTCCACCGGGAACTCCGCGCCCTACTCTTGACAATAAGTGGATTAAGGGTTCCTTAGCGTGCACTACCCCAGCAAGGCAGCACGCGGGCCCACCAATTTAACGCCTTATCCGACCGGCGGAGCAGTGACCTAAGTTCCTTGCTCAAGGAAACAATGTAACGTCATTATGGCAAAGGTGGGAATCGAACCTCGGACCTTTCGATCCTAAGTTCAACGCCTTAGCCATTCGGCTACACGGTCCCACCCCACTTTCTTGCCCGTCGCAGAATTTAGCTATATAGGCTAGCTAATAGTCTGAACTCAACAGTACGCAGTTAAATTAATAAGTACGGAGCAAACAGATTATCGTACGCAAAAGTACGCAAAAAATTTAATAGCGTACGCATATTTTCGTTCTGCGTACTTTCAAGTGAACTGTTATGTTCAGATGCACAGTTAACCTCGGGTTTGCGAGTTAACCCGGGTTTAGACGTTGATAACATTGGCCCCTGGTTGGACTGTTTATTGTTATTTGAAACGGCTGAAAATGCGATTTTTGGCATAAAAATACAAAAAAATTTTTTTGGAAGGGTTGGGGGGTCCTGGGGGGTCTCCGAGGGGGCCTCCTAAAAAAGTTGAGGCGGGAAGCCCATAGTTTCACCAGGGGGGTATCCCCCCAAAATTTTCGACCTCCTTTACCCCCCCCAGATTTTTCGGCTATCCCTCCCCCCACTTTTGGTTACCCCCCAGCACTTTTTGGGACCAAAAAGTTAGCTAAATTTCTGAATGAATGAATGAATGAATGGTGTGAAAGATCCGCCCCCCTCGCACGCACTAATGTCTTTCTATATGGAGGCGTGGAGGAGACCCACCTGCAGTGGTTGTGCCTTTTGTTCCTCAATACGTACATATATACGTACGAACATGTGTACACTACATACATGTGCGACCCCAACAAAAGGCACAACCAATAAACTGAGACTAATTAATCAACACCACAATTTTTAACTGGAAATCTTTTCGTTTTTAAAGATAAAAATCAAAAAATATATATACATCAAGTATAGATGCAAGACGTATACGTATATACTTACGTACACGAACCGAAGTGCACTATAGATTATAAATATTAATCAAGTGCCTCTCAGATAGCCAGTATGGCTTTTTTAATATGGAAAAAGACATGATGAAGAAATAAAGAAACCGAAACTTTCCTAGGTATGCCTAGCACACCTTGAGTCTCAGTTCCCCTAGGCGTCGATATACTGCGTTCCTATCTACCTACCCAGACTGTAACCCAACCGATAGCGAAGCAAAACATGCACACATAACTTTATAGGTTACATGTGCACCCTTCTAACACTATGTATGTATGGTCATTCATTACGCATATATTTATATATATGCATAACATATAAACATACATAGTTTTATTTCCATAATGGTTTGCTCGCATCGGAGGCAAGCAGCATACCATATGCATATAATCAAACGAGGATTGATATATACCACCATTCATTCATTATCTTTTCTGGCGCTTTCCCCGCCTTTACTATAGAAAAAACATACATGTACGAAAATCAAACAATACAATTCCACTGGAGGGGTCGACTTTCTGCAAACATCTTGAACATAATAGTAACATACATACGTATACGTACTGTCGATAGAGCACAGGTAGGTATAATCTCTATGAGCGCATGACTGAGGGTTAAGAAAATAGTTTCATAAATTTATAGTTTAGGACGCGCGCAAGACTAAGTCTCTCGAAGGGAGCGTCCTTTCAAATAACGACAAATGATGTCATTGCTTGCTAGTAATGTTTTAAAGGATGACAAATTAGAAGCTGAAACAATGTTAATAGGTAGTTCATTCCACAAATTAATTACTCGATGACAAAAGAATGACATAGTTTTTATCATTCTACACCTTTGTGGGTATAGTTTGAGGTGATGGCCACGTGTTCCTGTGCTGGCGTGTAACGAAACATAATGTCAAAGTCAATATCAATTAGTCCATGTATAATTTTATAAAGCAAACACAAATCAAAAATTAGCAAAAATTTGTATTCTAAAGATTCCAAATTACATCTACGTAGACGATGCACATAAGGCAGTTCTGACAATCCTTAGATGGATTTTGTAAACTTCCTCTGTACTGATTCAATAGCATCAATATCCCGTAAATACCTCGGTGACCACACAGGAGTGCAATACTCTAACAACGGTCTAACAAACTTTATACATTCTCATTTGAAAGTCCAGTTCGTGATTGACGAAACTACGTTTGAACATGTTCAATCTCTGACATGCTTTTGCTTTTAACTTATGACAATGTTCTGAGAATTCGAAACCTTTTGAATACAGCACTCCAAGATCAGTTACACTATCAACATGCCTGACGTCAACACCATTTACAGTGCAATATAAATTACACTTGCAATTACCAAGACAAAAAACTGCGCATTTTGGCACACTTATAGTCAATTGCCATTCATCAAACCACATACAAATGCTATCTAAATCAAATTGCAACAACCAAATATCAATCCAACTGTTCCCTTCTTTGAACAGTTTGATGTCATCAGCAAACATTTTAATGGACGAGAACTTTACGACTCTATCAACATCATTTATATATAGCAGAAACAATAATGGCCCAAGTACTGACCCTGGTGGAATGCCACTTTTAACAGGTAATTCCGGAGATAACATATTTTCTACCTTAACACATTGAGTTCTATTGGTCAAAAAATCGCGTAACCAACCACCCACCTTTCCGCGAATGCCTAGACTGGTTAGTTTTTGCAACAATTTAGCATGCGGTACCGTATCAAACGCTCGAGCCAAATCAAGAAATACAATATGTACACAATTACCGCTATCTATCGCTTCAGAGTACTTCACACAACATTCCATTTGTTGAGAAAGCGTAGATCTGCGTTTAGCAAGCCCATGTTGATTTCCGGAAAAACAGTTCCGTTCGTGTAACTTTTTAGTTAAAAATGCTTTAACCAATTGCTCAAAACTTTTGCATACATCTACTGTTAAACTAATCGGTCTGTACGATGCAGGATCAGAAGGGCTACCTTTACGTTTGTATATGGGAGTAATAATCGCCTTTTTCCACAAAACAGGTAATTTAGCGCTATTCAAGGACACCTTAAATATTCAGAATAAAGGGCAAGCCAGTTGGGTCGCTAATCTTTTGTAAAAAGCAGAAGGTATCCCATCCGGCCCCCTACTATATTTCCGAGGTCTCCCCTTCAGAACCTTGTACACATCAACAACAGTAAAATCAATATCATCTACGGTAACCACATTATCCACTTCATACTGATTAACCAGGCCATTATCTTCAACAAACACAGACGAAAACTGATTATTTAGCATGACAGCTTTGCTCCGAGGGTCAACCGCAATGTCACCATTGGGATTCGATAAATTTGGTACTAAGTCAATACAATTTAAGCGCTTATTTATGTAATTGTAAAATTGATTAAGATTCGCATTATATATCAGAAATCCTCCTTTCATACGCCAGCTGATCTTTCCTCAAATTTTGTCTTAATTTAATTCTCGTTCTTCCATAAATGTTCCTGGTCATTGAGGTTCTGCTTCGTCGAAATTTTAACCGTGCTCTGCGTTTTTGATTTATAGATGTTACTGTAGCTAACGACAGCGGAAGTCTTTGCTTCTTTATTGACTTATTCGGAACAAAGGCATCCACAGCAACATTAATTACATTCATATATTCAAACCAAAACGACTCTACATCAGTGCTTTCACTAAAACCAAAGTTCCAATCAATACTATCAAGAAAAGCTTCAATATCTTGGTACCTGGCCTTACTAAAATCTTTCCCCCTGACGGGAGTTTGACGTTTCGTAACATTGACAGTTATTTCAAATTTTACTGTTAAGTGGTGTGTATTGCCCAGTGGTTCTAAGAATTGAACATTTTGAACTGAAACAGGAGTATGCCCGAAAATCAAATCCAGTATATTAAAAGGAGGATCAATTGAAGTAGGTTCCAAGATAAACTGTGTGAACCCAAGCTCTACCATAGTTCCTAAAACAAATTGGAATTTTCGTTCCCTGTACTTATTGGAATTGTCCAGTCTATAAACGGAAAATTGAAATCTCCTACTACATAACAGTTTTCACAAGTACTTACAGCAAGTTGAATGTTTTCTAAGATGCAGTTACTTTCCTCTTGACCGCTGTTTGGTGGCCTATAAATTACCCCAAATCTATGATTTACAGAACACAACTTTACATCAATCCAGAAAGATTCACACTGGTCATATGCAGATAAGGACAGACATCGCAGCATAATTCAATACTAACATATACCAATACTCCGCCGCCAATACGGTTATGTCGATCCCGTCTAAATGCTCTATACCCTTCCAAAAATATTTCTGAATCTGCGATATCTTTTTTAAGCCACGACTCAGTAATAAATATTAAATGAGGTTTAGATTCAGACAGAAGTAGTCTTGCTTTAAGCTCTTCCAATTTATTACATATTGACGTTGCATTTATTAGCCAACACAGGCAAGCATTAGCAGAGGAAACATTAATATTTGCACGGAGAGACGCTAATTCCTAAAGAGGAACTGATTGAGGAATGATCCGTTTGGTCTTCTTATCGAAAAAGCCAGTGCCTCGGATAAACGCTTCAGGAAAATCCGTGCGAATCTCCTGAAGTTTTGCGCGCATAAGTTCATCAGCTTCACGTTGCCGTTTTGTCAAATCATTGCGACACCAGATTTTTCC